>JACEGQ020000135.1:0-25000 GCA_015852605.2 Populus deltoides | reverse complement strand
TTAAAATTTTTACTTATAGTTATTTTTATTCTAAAAAAAATGATCTTAAAAAATAAAGAGCCATTTAAAAAGGAGCCAAGCATTTGGGCTAGGGAGGATGGTTTAGGCACTTGGAAAAAAAAAAAAAAGAGCCTAGGCATACATGTCTTGTTTTCATTCTTTACAAAATATATATATATATAGCAAACGACGTGTTATTCATAAAAGAATTTTTAATATAATGAAAAAAACATTATATGCTTGGAAAATGTTATGTTGTACACCCTTGCATTTTTTTTTTTAGCATCTTTAAAGGCCGGTAAGGTGAGGATTTTCAATTCAATTCGGTTTTTATTTAAAAAAATAATCAAATTAAAATTATTTTTTTAATTTAAAACTGAAATCGGTTCAAATCGACTAGTTATAGTTCAGTTTTATTTAGTTTATGTTGTTAAAAACCCAGTAAAAAAAAACTCATTCTTATCCTTTATATCACTAGATTGAATCCAAAAATAAAACACTCTGGAAACTAACATATCACAATCTCAATAGTTATTCATGCAAAGTGATGAATTTAACTACTTAAAAAAGAGAATGTTTGAGAATTATCTAGAACCTACAAAAAAAATATCTAAATCAAAAGGTAATTAAAGAAAAGGAAGCAAGCATTAATCACTACAGGAATAGCATTACTTCACTTATCACTTTGATAGATGAAGAACCTTTCTCCACCCAGGAAAAGGAAGCTCAATTCAAAGCCCATTAAGTCCAGAATCTGATGTGTTACGCATGTAGCAAAAGTAGCAGAAATGGGATGTAATAGGCTCTCTTCAAATCTCAGAATATGACCTTAGGCAATAGAGATCAGCTAAGCTAGAAAAAGATAGGTCTACATAAGATGAACTTAGCCCTCTCCCCTTGCTTGCTCTTGTAAGTGGTTTTTAGGTTAAGAGAGAGAAGATAACATGATGAAAAAGATGGGAAACGAGAGAAAGCTTTAGGGCTATTACCTTTTGGTTTGATTTAAGGTTGGGACTTGAAAGAGGTGAGAGGAAGAGAGGAAGCTGGGGTTAGGAGGCAGTTCCTTTGGTTTAGGAAGAAAATCGAGTATTTATACTTTTTTTTTTTTAAGTGTTGATTGAATCGGTCTGAATCAATCGATTTCAAACATTAGAAACTGAAACCCAAATCAAACCAAATAAGATTTTTTTTTAGTGTTTTAATCAATTAATTTGGTTTTTTTTCTCAGTTCTGTTTTTTCAGTTAACTTTTCTTTCTTAGTTTAATCAGTTTTTCATGTTTTTTTGCTTACTCTTAGTATCTGGAAAGTGGAGGTTTAAGTTTTTGGACTCCAAAAAAATAAATTTCAATATGTCTTCACCAAAAAAAAAGAAAGAAAAAAAAAAGAAGAAGACCCTCGTAAACATTCCTAAAACCTCAATAAACAAATTTTTGACCTTAAGACAACCTATAATCACTTTAAAAACCAAAACAAATTAACTGAATGGAAAAGACTATATGGAGCCAAATCTATTTTTTCCAGCATTTTCAAAAAAAAAAAACCACCTTCATTGAACTCTCTAGTCTAAGACGAAATCATTGATACCAAAATCGGCTTTTTTGATCAAAAACCAAATGTCCAGGCCTTTTCTCTTTTCTTTTATTTTTTAACGATTTTCTCTCTTTTTTCTCAACACAGTGACTGAAACGTGAATAAAACATTTATGTCCAAAACTTAATTTCTAAAATAACAACAATCAAATATGCTAAATTAAAACTTCAAAGATCAAACTAAAGTTTTTGGCATTTAAAAAAAATAAAAATGAAAAGGTTTATGTTTTGTTTAAAGTTTGGTCTTTGATCTTTTAGTTTTTTTAATAATAACCTAAAATTATATATTAAATTAATTGAACATTGGAAAGTTCTCAAACATTTTTTATATGTGATAGCATGCAAAGAAAAGTAAATCCCAACATATAAAACAGTATCAACATAACTTGTAATGATAAAATAGTGAAGCCCATCACATAAAACGATACAAATACATCATTCCTTGAACACTATCGTTCATAGTAAAAGTAGAGACATTGAACGGTAATGAACAATTGTTTTTTCTATTTTCTTTGAGTATATACTACAAATAATTATGAAGAAAAAAATTAACATCTAATAATTATGAGATATTAATTTCACCAATGTACTTCACACTTAAAGATGACTATGATTATTCATAGGTTGAGTTTATATTATATTCATGTATTATCCATTATATATTATGTAGGTTTTGGTTATATGCATAACTTATCAATTACCTATTAGATAAAAAATTTCAATATTTATATATTATAAATTAGGTTTAAGGCATCTATTACTTTACCATTATTTCTTATTCAATATAAAATAAAAAAAGTAACACTGAACACACATTTATTTGTGTGTGTGTGTGAGAGAGAGAGAGAATAATGTTATATATACATACATATATATATATATATATAAGGTCAGGTTTGAACGAGATTTTAGATCAAGTTTGATAATATATATCATATTCATTACCCATCTAGTTAGGTAAATATCAAATAACACCCTTCATTCGAGGCAATTTGGTGGATATCCATTGAATTCTGGTTAGATTGTCATATTTATTTATACTCATCTTTGTAAACAAAAAAAAAACATTGTACTTTATGGGATTAATAGATTGACTTTTTGCATGAAACTTTTTTGTTTTGATCTTTAGAAGTCACGTACCTTCACTTTCATGGCATCATCTTCCAATGTCTTCAACTCTCTCCACAAGCTTAATATCTATTCTTTTAGGTTATAATATTATGAAGTCTAAGAAAAATCAAATGATTATGGGCCTTTCCATAACTATTTGATGGGCTTTGAAAAAAAAATTAAGTTGGATTGAGTTGTGATTCATGTAATCTTATAAAACAAGGTTTTTTTTTATGAAAAAAGATATTCTTTGATAGTTAAGTTAGAAAAGTACAAAGAAAAATAGAATGAATAGAAAGAGAGAATAGAAAAATACAAGAGTGTTTTTTAGGTAATTGTACGCAAACATGAGCATTGTGATATATTGTTCATTTGTCTATCATATTTGGTGATTTGAGAGTGATCCTTGGGTATACCCTTAGAGCACATGTATTTGTGTTGTAGACAATAAAGTCACAGATTTACTATATATCTTAGTCCTAATCCTATGAGTAGTTATGGAGGATAATTATTTTAAAGTGAATGATCGCCCAACTAGCTTATAAGAAGAATTGTTCATGTAAAAGCACATCCTATTAACTTATAAAACAAGACATTTAGGTAGGCATCACACTAATAACTTGCAAAATAAGAGATCTAGGTGTACGTTGCATTGATAAATTGTAAGATGAAAATTTATCTAGGTGATTGTGGTGGCTAAACATCATTTGGCATGTCAAGTCTATTAAAAAAGAAGAGTTTCCTTTTCACTTTCTTAGGCTTAGTTGCATCCCCCCCCCCCCCCCCCCCCCCCCCCCCCCCCCCCCCCCCCCCCCCCCCCCCCCCCCCCCCCCCCCCCCCCCCCTCCGCCCCCCCCCCCCCCCCCCCCCCCCCCCCCCCCCCCGCCCCCCCCCCCCCCCCCCCCCCCCCCCCCCCCCCCCCCCCCCCCCCCCCCCCCCCCCCCCCCCCCCCCCCCCCCCCCCCCCCCCCCCCCCCCCCCCCCCCCCCCCCCCCCCCCCCCCCCTCCCCCCCACCCCCCCTCTCTCTCTCTCTCTCTCTCTCTCTCTCTCCCTCTCTCTCTCTCTCTCTCTCTCTCTCTCTCTCTCTCTCTCTCTCTCTTCCTTTTTTCCTTCTCTTTATTTCTTTCCTTTCCTAGTTAGGCTTTGTCATTGTTAGGCTATGTTGTGCTGTTCAATTGGGCTTTTCCCTTCCTTTTTTTCCTTTTCTTTTCTTTCCTTCCTCTTCGGTCAGGCTTTGCTATTGGCGGGCTCAATTAAGGTTGCTGTCCGATTAGGCTTTTCCCTCACTCTTCTCCTTTTCTTTTCTTTCTCTTCGGTTGGGCTGTGCTACCCAATTTGGATTTTTCCTTCCTTTTCTTTTGTTTTCCATTGCTATTTGGTTGGGCTTATTGGTGTTTGGTTGAGTTTGGCTAGCTAGGTTTTTTTTTTCTTCTTTCTTCCTCTCTGCATCTTTGGTTTTTACCTTTGTCACAATAGAAATATTGATAGTTTGAACTTTATAGCACATTAAAAAAAATATTTTCTTGTTTGAAGAAAATTTTTTGGTTATGAAAACCAATTCAAATTCACTAGGTGTAAAGCTGAGCCCTCAGGAGCTAGGAATGGGTACAAGAGTTTTAAGTCTCTAGTGGTCCTTTTCCCTTTAATTTCCTAGTGAGATTTTGACACAAAATACTAGCTATGCTATGCAAATTCAATAATTCAATTGCACATGCACCTTGAACTTCTTTTCTTATTCAGTAACCTGTTGAAAACCTTGTCTATCCATACCGTGATTCAATCTTTTCAGAACCATGCATGGCTCCTTAGCTACCTTTGTTAATTAGACATTGTAACTGACCTATTTTAAAGTCTTGTTACTTACCCCTTTTTTATTTCTTTGACTTATTTATTGAATTCACTATTTAGAAATTCAGTATTCTTAATAGATGTGAAGTCCTAATCAATTTGAAATCTAATTTTATGGCTTTAAAATTTATAACAAATTTCTCTATCTCTTGTTTGGTAGCTTCTGCTATCTGGTAAAGAGACTCAAGTGTATGTAAGGAATTTGGTGCACAATCTCCACTTGTTAATACAAGAATAGATATAAACCCAATAAAGTCTATCAATCATGCATCCTAATTACTAAACTATATAGACAAAAATTTATAGCTAGACAAGAATAGCATTAGAAATTATCTTGGTTTATAATTGGGATCTTAACATTATTTTTTGGCTCGTGGTAGATTATGGAAAAAAAATTTTCTAAATTTATCTTTCAATTTAATCTTGGATAAATCGTTATTAATGGATGAATCATTGTAAAATCTGAGGGCTTTCAATTTCTTTTTCTCGTTTTTTATGCACATTTCACCAATGTCAAATTAAGAAACAGAAGATGGAGGTTGAGGTTGGTCCAATACTTATTATCTCCTGGCATCGACAATTCATAATCTTTGAAGGCATTGCCGCTGCTACAGTTGAAGTTGACGGTACTAGTACTCTTTTTTTTTTTTTTTTGGTAACTGTGGGGTTCGGGTCAGTTTACGCGCATCTCGACTAATACCCTGAGATCCTGAAATTAACGACCAGATAAACCTTCACTGGCTTTGAGGTTTGTGACACTCGAACTGATGACTTTTAAGAAACAAACTCAGAACCTGATCAATTAAGCTATAGCCTTTAAAGTTATGGTATTAATACTCTTGTTACAGTGAGAGTTGTAGTTGGAGGAGCCAGTGCCAATGATTAGACTGTTGGAGGAGGAACTGCTATTAAAAATGTTCAAGTAGAAGTTCCCTTTTTCATCTGCTTGCATGGATGATGCTCGTGGAATTTTATCCGTTTTGGAGGTTAAAGGAGGTTAATCTACAAGGGGATCAACTGGCACTGAATCTTTCTACATCTCTTTCTTTTCATTTCATGGATATTTGATATATATATTTAAATGACCAATTCAATATCAATTATCAGTAGAAACTGCACTTATATAGAAAAAGGTTTCTGCACATGCCTTCGTTTCATGATCTCATCAAAATTACAAGTAGCGTCCGTTTTTCCCCCATCATTTAATCAAACATATATAACAGTTTTCTTGAACAAGCTTTCTTCCACTGACTAAATTGAATCCATTATTCAGCAAATAATATCCACGATTTCTTTATTTTTCCTCTTTAAGGAGGGAAGGGACCTCAAAAATGAATAAATTATTGACCGCAAAATGTGTAGAACTGGCCTAGTAGACTCTCACACATGTCTACCATATGCTCGGGTCTTGCTTGTTTGATGCATGCAATTATGACTTTGAAGTTATTATTATGTATGCCTACGTACTTGTATATAATACTGTTTCGCCATAATAGTTTTCATATATACTCGAGAATATGATAGTTTAATTAGTTGGTGTAATTTGAAATTAAAGAGATATATAGAGTAACTAACATCAATTTCATGATTAACAAAAACAGGATGAAGCTAGCCCAGCATCTATATATATATATATATATATATATATATATATATATATATATATATATATATATATAAAAGCATGGATGCATGCAATAATAATAATAATAATAATAATAAAAGGAGGTCATATATAGTGGCACACAGCTGATCATATCCTTGGCCCACATTATAAGACAAAAGCGTAGACATGCATAAGATCACTAACATGTAAACATGGGAAATGAACCAACATCCACTATGGAACACATTATCATTTAAAACAACAAAACACCCTTTTTGTCATTTGGCACTACGAAGCTCGACTTTCATCAACCCTACCTGCCTGCATGGGTCCTTTTCTTTTTCACATCAGTATTCGTTCCTTCTTTTCCTTTTGCGCCTCAATATCTTCTTTTAATTAATCTATCAGCTGTCTCAGATTATAGTGAGATTTTTTTTTCTAAGAAAATATATGTATTAAAATAATTTTTTATTTTTAATATTAGCATATTACAATTATCATAAATCACTAAAAGATATCAATTTAAAAGATATCAATTTAATATCTTTTAAGTTAAAAAAATATTTAAAAAGTACTTCAAAATAAAAATAAAAATTTAATATCTTTTAAGTTTTGAAATTTTATTTACCTTGGCTCTTTGATTGTTATTTTATTTTTTATTAACTTTGTTATGTTTGAATCCATTTTCATATTCCAATTCATATTGTTTAACACTAGTTAAGGTCAATATCGGTATTTAGTTTTTTATTTTCTTTTTATAAAATTCATTCCTTTTTTTTTAAAAAAAAAGCAAACATATAAAGTTTATGTTTCCAATAAAAATAATAAATAAACTGTTAATTTTATCAAAAGTTCGTAAACTATTGAAAAAATAGGGATAAGTTCATATTTGAGAGGAAAATTAATGATCAATAAATTTTATGATTTTTGTTAGGCCAATAAGTCGAGTTTTCAAATGTTTCACTATATTTGTTTAGAAAATCCTATCAATACATTTCAAGATTTTCTATTATCTTTTTATCTAGGAAAAAAAATTCACAACAATTTATCTTATATAACTTTTTTTAATTTATATTCATTATCATACAATTTTATTTTTATTACTTGCTATTATTCTTAATGATAATTATGCTAATGATCAATAAAAAAATATTTAAAAAAAAACTATTTACAAGTATAAGGAATTAAATTTGTAAATTTGAAATTCAAAAAATCATTATGAAATTTTTATAAGAAAACTAAAAGAAAAGGTAATTTGTAAATATATTTAAATTGTGATATAGAGAGTACAATTAAATATGAATTGTTTTGAAATATAAACTATTAAAGTGTATTTATTGATCCTATAAAAATTTAGAAAGACATAACTTATCGGTAATTTATCTTTCAGAAGAGAATTTATATGTAATATTTTCAAATCTATTTCTTAACTGCATAAAATAGGATCAAAAGAATTGTTTTTTTCTCAGAAGAAGTGGTGGAAGTATTTAGCAACCCATTTGTCTTTGAATTGTTAGAGAAGAAGTACAGAAAATGCATATCAAAAAGTGACAGCTGACAGGTTGTATATTACAATGAGCATTGACTAAGACATGTTATGTCTCAACAAATCAACGGAAATGCTTAATTAAAGGCATGTGGAAGGTTGTACGTATTTTTTATTTTCCCTTATTTAAGATGTTGAAACGAAGTGGAAGCCCACTAAAAAGGATTAAGGGGAATAATTAATATTGATTTCTTTTTTCTTAATTAATTAAAGAATTAGTTCCATATGGTGTTTGTTACCGTTAAGGAGACCTGTTTCGGAAAAGAAAGACTTTTTCTCTTGATTCTCCATTTGGATTTCCACTAAACCAACTAATTAGGAATTGATAAAGGCTAAATGTGCGTCGAATAAAATATATATATATATATATATATATATATAGACACAGACACCCACTACCTCTTTAGATCAAAAGCCTAACAAGAAGAAAGTGGGCATTTTTCCAACATAACAAATTAATTATAACATTATAAAAGTTTAGATGGACTGGACTTTAGTAGCGTGTTCTTGCAATATATACCCATCGACTCAGGTGATGAGCTAGCTCAAAAAGATTCAAACTTTAACTCCAGAAGAATCGATCTGCAAATCCTGACTAATGGATCGAAATGAGTTGGCAATAATTATGTGGAGCTTTTTGCTGGGGCTTTTTTTTTATTATTTTTTGCATTATTGAATGTGTGGGTGCTGGAAGCATACTTGAGAATATCCGACTAGAAACAAAGATCTTCCTGTATCAAGGTGGGGCTTGCTGCAACCTGGACTTGGGCTTATTCCCTTTGCTTGATTGCTTTCTTGCACACCAAAGAATCGGATCCTCTTTGAAGCAACTGCCAATATGAGGGGTTTTTTTTTTTTTTTTTTGTGGATACTACTGTACCAAAATGGAAAGCATTACGCGTTTGTAGAAACACAGTTCTTTGTGAAACAATAGAACACAAAAGCTTACCAGCAACCATGACTTGGATGAAATTGGATAAATTATTTTTCTGCTTGTGACATGGAAGGGGAACATTTCAAACAGTTTAGTTTCATATTTATGGGCAGGGATGTTAAACACTCAAGTGTGATGTTTGTGGCATAGAAAAGTACTTCCATGTGTCTACCTTCACACCACCCCCCCACTATCCATGATGAATGATTCTAATTTCTAAGGCTTAGCTAGATCCATAGGTTGTCCACTGCCTCTTCAAATCAATATCTATTGCTAAGATTTGCCACTTCCTCGTGTTAGGATTACATTGTTATTATCATTTCACATTAATTTTAGGATACCTGTTCAATGTTATCTAATTCTTTCATTAGACTATAATTTTTCTCTACATTCGCCATCAAATCCTTCAAAACTAAGTTACGTTGATGCCAGCTAAATCAGTATAGACAGCACTAGAGCTGTCAAGAACATAAAGAGAAAAATCTCCATCTTCGTCACGAGAGTATGTCTAAGGAATAGGGGGCTCGAAGGGAGGTTGAATATCTCTTTTTTTAAATTAATGTGGGTATTTAAACAGTTTGCTAACACCTTGATTAATCTAACAGATTTTAAAGTTAATAATCATGTAAGTTTTTAATGGCTTTAAGATTTGTTAAACTCGAACTCATAATCTCTAAAAACAAATTCAAATTCTAACTAATTAAGTTATTTTTCTCGGAGATGTTGAATACTTGATCAACAGAGAAAAGGTATGCCAGAAAAAATAAACGTTTAGAAAACAAACTGATAAGAGCTGGGCACGTGAAGCACTTGCTGCTACTGCATGGGAAGCATCTGCATACTATTATTATTATTATTATTTCATTGTTTTATGTTCTATTTATTTTATTGTTGTTTGAGTCAGTATTTGAATTAGTCAGTATTTGAATTGGTCAGAGGATAAGGGATTAGCCAGAGTATCCCTAGTCTTCAGCTTCCCATGTTTGTAGTTCCTATTATTAAGTTTATCGTTGTAGGGAATAGCCTATTTAGGCCAACGTTCAAGACAAGGCATGCAATCAATAAACAAGCACCTTTCTCTTTTATTTCTTTCCTTCTCTAAATTCTTCTTATCAGTGGTATCAGAGCGCGGTTCAACCCATGGACACGCGTGGTAAAACTAATGCGGAGTTTCGTGCTGAGATCACTGAAGCTCTCGGACGACACGACGCCAATTTTGATGAGTTAAATCAGAATTTTAATCGGGTCAACGACGCTCTTCAAGGAGTCATGGCTGAACTCCAAGCAATGAGAATTGCTCAGACCCATCGTTCCAATGAGAGGGAAGTAAATCCTTTTGTTGGGGGAAGTTCTTCTCATGACAGGTCATCTGCAAACCTCAATGTCGACAGAAACCATACCACCCTCAAGTTAAACTTCCCAACATATTCAGGAGAAGGAGACGATCCCACGGGCTGGATATTTAAGGCAGAGCAATACTTTGAATTCCAGAATATTGACGCCCCTCGACAGGTACAATTGGCTTCCTTCCATCTCTCAAGTGTGGCCTTACAGTGGTACCGTTGGTATACGAAAAACAAGGGTCAATTACGCTGGCATGAGTTTGTTTCTGCCCTTCTCCACCGTTTCGGACCAACTGAGTATGATGATCCGTCCGAAGCATTGTCCAGACTTAAACAAACCACAACGGTGAATGCATATCAAGAAGCCTTTGAGAAACTATCTCACAAGGTTGATGACCTTCCAGAAAGTTTCTCGGTGGGATGCTTTATCGCAAGATTAAAGGATGAAATTCATTTGGATGTTCGGTGTTAAGCAACCAAAATCTCTTTCGAATCCATTAGTGTGGCTCATCCGATCGAAGAACGAAATCATTTCCAAAGGAAACTCAACAATCCAACCCAGCAAAGCAACAACAACCCCATTCCAACGAAACCGGCACATCCAAACACACTGGGGCTCCCGGTCCCGTCCCGGTTCAACGAACGGCTCAACCAACCACCCCAATCCAACGCATAACAGGACAAGAGGCGAAGGAGAGACGTGAAAAAGGGCTGTGTTTCTATTGTGATGAGCGATATGTCCCTGGGCATCGTTGTTCACGGCCTCAGATGTTCATGATGGTGGACGTGCAACAGAAGGAAGAAGGAGAAGATGTGGACATGGAGACTGTGGAACCTGAGGAAGACATTCCGAAAATCTCATTCCATGCTCAGGGGAACCAATCACCCACAAACCTTCCGGGTCATTGGTAAAGCAGGAAAAACACAGGTGACAGTTCTCATTGATGGGGGAAGCACCCACAATTTTATTGATCAGTCCACAGCAACCAAATTGGGACTCCTTGTCATTCACGGCAAAACCATCCACGTCACAGTGGGAAATAAGGAAATTATTGAGTGCACGGGGCGATGCTTAGGCCTTGCATTATCCATCCAAGGGATCATTGTTCGTGCAGATTTTTTTGTGCTTCCTGTGGCAGCATGCCAGGTTGTATTAGGGGTGCAATGGCTGGAGACTTTAGGCCCCATCAAAACTGATTACAAGAAGCTCATCATGTCGTTCAAGAAGGGAGGGCAGACGTACACCTTAAGAGGATTGTCAAACAATGAACTTGTTCCCCTCAGTGATAGGGAGTTGGTCCATTTAGCAGGAGTGGGATATTTTGTGCAGATAGAAGCAGAGACACGGACGAAGACAGCCCCTGCATGGTCACCTGACCTTAATTCCATCCTGTCAAACTTTGCTCATATCTTTCAGGAACCCACAGCGCTGCCACCTGCGCGCAGCCATGATCACCAGATTCCCTTGATGCCAAATACATCCCCAGTCAATAGAAGGCCTTACAGGTACCCGCACTATCAAAAAAATGAGATTGAAAAATTGGTCAAGGAGTTCTTACAATCGGGAGTTATTCGCCCCAGTCGCAGCCCATTTTCGTCCCCGGTTCTGTTGATTAAGAAGGCAGATGGATCTTGGCGATTTTGTGTGGATTATCGGGCACTAAATGAGATCACAATTAAAGACAAGTTTCCCATTCCGGTCATTGACGAGTTGCTTGATGAATTGCGTGGCGCAAAGTTCTTTTCAAAACTGGACTTACGATCCGGGTATCATCAAATTAGAGTCCAGCCGGAAGACATCCCAAAAACCGCATTCCGCACTCATGACGGTCACTATGAGTTTGTGGTCATGCCGTTCGGGTTGACAAACGCCCCAGCAACTTTTCAGAGTCTCATGAATGACCTCTTTCGCCCTTATCTACGGCAATTTATATTGGTATTTTTTGACGATATTCTGGTGTATAGCAGGTCTTGGATGGATCACTTACGACATCTTCGGCAAGTGTTGAGCATTCTCTCGGACAACCAGCTGTATGTCAAGCTCTCAAAATGTCAATTTGGGGTACTTACGATGGAGCTATTTGGGGCACATCATCTCTGCCGAAGGAGTGGCAGTAGACCCGGTCAAAATTCAAGCTGTCCAAAATTGGCCAATTCCAGCAACTCCTAAGGATGTCCGTGGGTTTCTCGGGTTGGCTGGATATTATCGCAAATTTATGAGAGGATTTGGCGTCATAGCTGCCCCATTAAATCAGCTCTTATCCAAGAAGGGATTCCGCTGGTCTGAGGAGGCCCTCATGGCTTTCAACAAGCTGAAGCAAGCCCTCACGTCTCCACCTGTGCTGCAGCTTCCAAATTTCGCACAACAATTTGTAGTGGAATGTGACGCGTGTGGTGATGGGTTAGGAGCAATTTTATCCCAAGACAACCAGCCAATTGCTTATTATAGCGAGGCATTGAAGGGTAAGGCGAGATTACTGTCAACCTACGACAAGGAGATGCTCGCAGTAGTGAAGGCCGTGCGGAAATGGCGAGCATATTTGTTAGGCCGAACCTTTGTGATCAAGACCGATCATAAAAGCTTGAAGTACCTTCTTGAGCAGCGACTTACCACCCTGTCTCAAGCCCGTTGGTTGCCCAAGATTATGGGGTTCGATTATAACATCCAGTATCGCAAGGGCAAGGAAAATCAAGGAGCTGATGCCCTCTCTCGCATTGCAGCAGCCCAATTACACGCCATATCTGCTCTTATTACCGACTGGTGGAAGACTCTACAACAAGAAGTCCAGCAGCAGCCTTATTACAGCAATGTAGCAACTGGGCCAGTCTTTGAAATTGGTCCAAAGAGATGGGGTTTGGATGCAGAACGGGAAGATACACTTGAGCCCTACATCTTCCTTGATACCTGCGGTTTTGGCCGATGGACATTCCTCTCCTGCAGGTGGGCATTTTGGCTATTTGAAGACCCTGACCCGCATCTCTTCCAGTTTCATATGGCCTGGCATACGAACTTCGGTCAAAAACTTCATTAAGGAATGTGAGGTGTGCCAGCGTTGTAAACATGAAACCTTGAAACCAGCTGGGTTACTTCAGCCCCTTCCAATTCCGCAGCGCATTTGGACAAACATATCTGTGGATTTTGTTGAAGGCTTACCATCTTCGCAAGGATATAGCGTTATCATGGTGGTGGTGGATCGGCTCTCCAATGTACGTCATTTCATGCCACTTAAACACCCTTACACAAGGGATGGCGAAATGTTTTCTTGATAATGTGGTCAAATTACATGGCATGCCGAGTTCTATAGTAAGTGATCGGGATAAGGTTTTCGTCAGCTCCTTCTGGAAATCCTTATTCTCGTTGCAGGGCACATCACTTAACTATAGCTCCAGTTACCATCCGCAAACAGACGGCCAAACCGAAGTAGTTAATCGAACCTTGGAGCAATACTTACGCTGCTTCACTTGCGACCACCCAAAGGCGTGGAAGGACTGGCTGGCTTGGGCGGAGTATGGTTACAACACGGCGATTCATTCAACGACAAAGGTTTCACCTTTTGAAGCAGTTTATGGAATCCCTCCTCCATCAATGATCTCATATATACCAGGAACTACCAAGCTTCCAGAAGTGGATCAGTTCTTTGCTGCGAACCAGGGAAGTCATCCTGCGGGACCTCAAACGAAATCTCATTGTCGCACAGGGACGCATGAAAGCTCGGGCTGATTTGCATCGACGGGAGGTCACATTTCAGGTAGGAGATTACGTGTTCTTAAAACTGCATCCATATCGTCAAAAATCAGTAGCCTTCAGGAGTTTCTTAAAGCTATCTCCCAGATTTTTTGGGCCCTTCAAGGTTCTCGCTCGCATTGGACCAGTGGCATACAAATTAGACCTGCCCACAGGATCACGCATCCATGATGTTTTCCATGTCAGTTTACTCAATAAACATTGGGGAGATATAGCCAAAGACACTGTGGTCACCCTTCCTCCAATAGCGGCGGATCTTTGTGGTGTTACGGAACCGGCACGATCCCTAGATAGAAAGGTGATTCAGAAGGGAAAATACAGGCCAAGAACGGAGATATTGGTGCAGTGGAAGGGGGCCTTGCCAGAAGATTCTTCGTGGGAAAATTTATGGCGATTTGCAAAAACTTATCCTCAATTCAGCCTTGCGGACAAGGAAAATTCAAGGGCTAAGGAATGATAAGAGCTGGGCACGTGAAGCACTTCTTTGCTCGCATGGGGAGCATCTGCATACTATTATTATTATTATTATTTCATTGTTTTATGTTCTATTTATTTTATTGTTGTTTGAGTCGATTTTTGAATTAGTCGAGATTTGAATTGGTCGGAGGATAAGGGATTAGCCGTAGTATCCCTAGTCTTCAGCTTCCCACGTTTGTAGTTCCTATTATTAAGTTTATCGTTGTAGGGAATAGCCTATTTAGGCCACTGTTCCGAAGACAGAAGGCATGCAATCAATAAACAAGCACCTTTCTCTTTTATTTCTTTCCTTCTCTAAATTCTTCTTATCACAAACAAGAGAAACTTATCTGTTTTTGTTTGTATCACCGATACATTTTAAGGGTTGGCCATAAGTAATTCGAAGGACCAGACCCATTTAAATCAAAATAAAACAAGCACCTGCTACTAGGGGTGTCAGTCACAAGGTGGGATGATCCTATACTACGAGGGCAAGTTGTATAACATTTTTTTTTATTGCTTTAGTCATTACCTAATATTCTACTTTTGTGATAGACAATTCTAATATAAATTATAAATTGGTCTTTTAGCGAATAGCATAACTACCAATGTTAAATACATATCTTGCGATTAATTTTCTACAATCTAGATCTTTAACATGATCAGAGTCAATATAGCTACCAACATAATCAATTTGTCTCCCATATACCAAGCAAGTATTTGTTGTGCCTTTCAAACACCAAAAGATTCATCTCACAGCTTGTCAATATTCTTTGTCTAGATTAGGCACATACAAACTAACCACATAAACTGCAGCTTTTGGATGAGTGCAAACTATAGTGTATATGAAACTATAGTGTATATGAAACTACTAATTACATTATAATATGGAAAACGAGTCAAGTATTCTATATCCCTATCCAATTTTTGATATTGCGTGTTGATAGTCTTAAATGAGTAACAAATGGAGTACCAATAAGTCTAGCATTCTTCATGCTAAAATGTACTACTGGACATGTCTCTTTTAATATCCATCTTGAAATATTAAACAACAAATAGTGTATGGAGTTTACTCTATGGTAGGTAATTCATCCTATATATGCTATCTTTGTCTAAGATTAGTTTAGAGCTAACAAATGCTTTAGGATGGTTTAAAGAGAAAAAAAAGTTTTACGAAGATAAAAATAGAATCCTTTCTGATACGATCCAAGAAAGAATTGAACAAAAAAAATTCAGATTTTTGCATAATTGTACCTACTACCATTTTTACAACAATAATCATACTTCTCAATCCAACCATTAGATTGGGCTGAAATTTTACCCAAAGTTTCCTGACATATTGTTAAATGTTGGGTAAAATATCAGGTCAATCAGAGTTTAGAAAAGCCTTGCAAGATATATGAAAATATATTGTACGAGTTTTGTTATTTACTTTCTATGTCTTATGAACTTCCTATTTGGCAAAGATCCTTTTACTAAAAGGATGTGACAACTTGTTTTAGGAATTTTCTAGTTCTAAAAAGATCTTTAATAGATTGCGACATAATTTTTAAGTATGGAAAGTATTCATTAATGTTCCAAAATCTTTTTCTTATAAGGATTTCTTATTCATCTTAACTACATAAAAAAAAGGGTTGATGATATTTAATGAAAGATTGGTTAGCTTATCTTGGAAAATTTTCTAATCATACAAGGAAAGTTAAAGGAAAGCAACAAAAGTTTCCATGTTTTGAAATGATTTTTTAAAGCTACAATTAATTATCTTAGACAAACAAAAAAAACTAAATGGAAGACAGCTTCAACAATCAATTCCCTAACTTATTTTTGTTATCTAAAGGTAACTATTTTAGTAGATTACAATCTAGCTAACCATCATAACTCTACTTTTAGTAGAGTACTGTACTTTTAATAATTAAGAGTACCTAGATAAACCAAATTCTTCTTCATATAAAAAACATGTATAATATCAATAAGTTTCGTTACTCTCGAGAATATTTTATAGTCTTTTTGTTTTGAAAAAAATTGCTCTTATCTTAAGTTGTCATAGGCTAACTATTGATTCCATCAAACTTTGTCAAAATTCTTGCTACTAATTTGTTAAAAACCATACACAGATATAGAGAATATCATAAGGAACCAAATATAAAAAAAATCACATAACATAGTGATTTTGGCTAGATTGGATGAGCCTACATCCATAAACAAGGAGTATAAATTCTACTATTACCAGAACATATATAGTTTTAAGGAACTCTCTAATATGAATTTCAAGTATACTCAATCCTTACGGGCTCTTGCTAATATTTTTTCTAATAAACAATAAAAATATACATAAGCACATATTTTTAGAAATATATCGTAATCCTAATAAATAGTGGATTAGTCATAATCTTGATATTACAAGGATTTCATTCCTAAGAAAAACGCATCTTAAACTCATAAAATCTCCACGATCCATTATGAAGTCATTAAATATTAAGGATTTGGAATAACATCATATCTCAATATAGTGATCTTATGTGATAAATATTTATGAGCTTACAATATATTCAAATAAGATACTCATATAGGATGCTGGGAGTTTATTTATTTATTTATTTATTACTTTTTCAAACTAGATTGATGCAAATTTTCATTTTTAAAAATTTAATGAACCTTGTCTATTTGCTTGGTTGAAATGTAATTTTTTTTGAAAAGTTGTTCATATAGAAAGTGAAATTTTAGAAAGTAAATTATTTTTTAATGTTTGGTAGTGTTTTGAAAAATGAATTGAAAAACATTTTTTATTATATAGTCATGTCATGTAAGATGAGCTGGAAAATAATTTATTAATATTTTAATTTTCTTTTCAAGTTTATTAAAAGAATATAGATTAAATGTGATTAATAAAAAAGTTGAAGGATGATGAAATTGAAAATAAAATTAAATTTTATAAATTATTTTAAATAAAATAAATAACAATCAAAATAATGAAGACTAAATCTGATATTTAATAAACTTCAATTAACAAAAGAATAAGAGAAAAATAAATAACAATAAAAAAAATAAGGACCAAAATTATTATAAAAATTAAATAAAATCAAGTTCTAAAGGATAAAATTGAAAAAAATTCAAAACAAAATATATAACAATCAAAATATTAAAGATAATTTTTAATTTTTAGGAAGTATTTTTCATTTAAAGTTTTTTATTTAAAATAAAAAAAAATACTGAGAACGACCAAAAACAGGGCTTAATGATAACTTTTTTTTTATTATTTTACAATTGGAAGTTGGTTTGTCTCTTGTGCAGGAATGTTTTTATCCATATGTTACTATAAATACAAGCACAAGCAGTGGCATACAAACCGCAAGAAACGCTTCTTAGAGGGGTAGAGTTATGACGAAACCAATGGGGTTTTAATTTTTATATTATTATTATATTATTATAGGATTAAAATAACAATAAAAAGAATAAGGACCAAAATTAATATAAAAATCAAATAAAATCAAGTTTTAAGAGATAAAATTGAAAAAAATTCAAAAAAAATATATAACAATCAAAATATTAAGGAGTAAATAATCAATAAATTAAGATAATTTTTAATTTTTAGAAAGTATTTTTCATTTAATTTTTTTTAAAAAAAAAAACCTTTACTGACGACCAAAAACAGGGCTTAATAATAACTTTTGTTTTTATTATTTTACAATTGGAAGTTGGTTTGTCTCTTGTGCAGGAATGTTTTTATCTGCATACACACGTACACACCGCAAGAAACGCTTCTTAGAGGTAGGGTTAGGACCAAACCAAGGGGTTCTGAACGGTCAGCCAAGCAAATTTATTATGAAAAGGCAACGATAAGTTCATCGATCTTCAGGACCAAAATATCAATAACTTCTTATCTTTTTTCTATTAATCAATAAATCCCTTATTTTCCTTTTCGGATAGATATTCTTAAGCGTATTTCCTAAGTCATTATTGTCACTAAACTGTCAACACACCAATCATGAAATTAGGGTTAACATCTTCCCATACGTTCTTTGAGAGAGCTAGCCCACTACATGAAATTAGGGCAACAAGAGCAAGTTTGATAGTATCTCCATTATTAATTCAAAATAGATAAAGATAGAAGAAAATGTGCTAACGGATCCTTTATTCAAAACGAAATATTACAATTATATATATACTCCTTAATGGAGGATATAAATGCTAGCAATTAATTATGCTCGTTGCTCAAGAGATGGAAACTTTGTTAGAAAGATTGCTTTGTGATTATTACTTCATTTTATTGTTTTATTATATATAGTGTGGTTGATTTACAAGGAACGTGCATCATTCAAGATGATAAACTAATATTATTCCTTTTTAATCTCTTTCAATCGACCATCCACACTCACATTATTGTATATATTCAAGAAAACAATTCACAATTTCTTTTCTTTTCTTTAAAAATTGATATCAAGATGATGGCATGAAATCACAAATTATAAATATTTAAATGAGAGTTTACATGAAAAAGATTTAGGTAAACTTATAAAATAAGATAATAAAGAAAAACTCGTAGGATCAATATACAATCTTTGGGTTGCAAAACGTGTGTTCTTATGAAGTAAGTTTTAAGTTGAAGGGTATATACATAATGGATTGGCAACTATAGGACTAAAATGCAGTAGTTATGGGTCCACAGACCACAGAATCATTATTCAAAGGATCATAGCTTATAAATTAAGACTAGAAAACCCTTGTTAACAATTAAGATTAAAAGAAAATTAATGCACACTTAACCACAAGAAAGGCAATGGAATGGCATAATGAGTGACACATGCACCCCTTTTAATGAGTGTTTGCCATTTGATTACTATTTTTTATACCCTCCTACTCCTTCCCTTTGTCTAATTTATTTTTATTTTTTTTAACCCTCCCCTCATTGGAACAAGATTGACTGACGGTGGGGTGAAATGGACCACCCCTTTCTGATCACAATAATTACAACCTCTCCCTGGGAAAGAGAGAGCGAGGGGATTATTAGTTTTTTCTTTCTTTCTTTTGACTTCTTCAAAGTCTCCAAATTACACTTTTATTCAATATTTGTTTGATGGAAGATGAACCACCGCCCCCTAACTTTACACCTAATCCCCAACGACCTTATTATTACATGTTCATAATTGGTTTGTTTTTATTGTTAATATTCCTAGCAATTTGATTGGATGCAGCGCATTATTTTTTCTTTTCTTGTTCGTGCTAGTTTAAGACCAAGAATGTGAAAGAGAGTGACCATAAAAACATCTTTGCCTTGCTTCTCTTGTATGTATGTGTCCTATTCTGGTCTTAGTTCCAAGGAATCTTCACTTTATAATGTACTAATGGGTCAAACAGTACTGTATAATCTTCACGGATAAGCACTTGTCCTCCCTCCCTTTCTTTCTTTCTTTCTTTTTTGGAATATGACTTCTGCATTGGGTGGTTGAGCCTCCTTTGGATATTGAGACTTCTTGTCTTCTGCCCTCAATTTGGGTGATGGAATTATATAAAATCCTTTTTTTTTTTCTCCTTGAACGGTTGAACCTCATATATCAAAAATAATTATTCAGTATTTTCATAGGATATACATTCTTTTCTATCCATGTCATGTTATGGGTAAATTACTAATGACTTTGAGTTTTGTTTTTTTTTTTTAACAATGAGGATATTGATTACTCCAAATCGTGTTAGCCATTAAATCAATCCAAGCCTAACTTTCTTTTTTCAAGAGATTCTGACTTTGATTGTCTATAAAAGTTAATTTATATAAATCCACACAAAAAAATTAAATATAATATCTTTAATATTCATAGACAAATCTTATTCATTAACAAAAAAATCTAAAATGAAAGGTGTTTTCACTGTAATTATCACGGTTAAAAACTTTTTAAAGTTTAATTAGTTTTCGACCTTGATTTCTCTATAATTACATCTTTTCATACCCGAATTCATGATCCATTTATCAAGAATTATTATATTTTTCAATTGAGAAGATTTTTTTTAATTTTTTATTCTTTTCAAAATTTCAGTGAAAAACGAGTATTTTAATATCAGACCCACATTTTACAGTTTAAGTATGCGATCCTGATATTAAATGAAAATAATGGAAAAAGATGCAAGGGATCCATAAAAAAATTTAGATTGGTCTTAAAAGATTTTGGAATTTATTTGGGATTTGTTTGGCAAAACCCATTTTTATTCAAAAACAAAGCGGTTAAAATAAGTCTAAAAATGTGTTTGTCAAACAACTCCTTAGGCCAAAAACTCATTCACAAAATATTAGCAAACCAAATAGACCTTTATCAACTGGCCCGATTTTGACCCGACCAAGTTGATCCGAAAACATTGATTCCACCATAGGTCGAACCAAAAACTAAGGTTCAACCCAAAACTAAACTAAAACAGAGTTTTAAACCAAAATAAAATCAAAACTAAAAAAAAACATAAAAATCGTAAAAGTTTTTTGCGAAAACATATCAAACATCAAGAAAACAAAAAACACAAAGAACAATGAAGAAAATTCAAAGTCAAACCCAGCAACATAAACATCAAACACGACTAGATTTCAAGTAATAAAAGACAGGGTTTTGTTCTCAATCAAGCATAAATCAAGAATCAAGGGTCTATTTGCTTCCATTATCATTAAATCAACATGATTTTGTTGAAAGAGGTTTTCGGTTTGAAACCAAACCCTAAGATTAACACTTAAAAATGTGTTATTGATGCATGAAGACCCTAAATTATTGTCTAATGATGTCATACAATTGTGAGGATGCAAAGAAATGAAATAAATCAAGTCGAAAACTCGTAGCTAAGGCAATGTTCTTGGGAAGAACATTAAGAACACCAACCCAAATTTTGCCTAGAAATGCATCAGCCTACTGCCAAACCCAGAAATCCATACCAAGTCTCAAAACCGAATCTTTTTTATTCACACAAACCACATTGTCATAATCATTTACATTTGAATCAAAATAAACAATTAAAAACAACAAATCATGAAAAAATCCATGAAATCCTATTTTTCAAAACTGACAAATAAAAACAACAAGTTTATCCATGTAATTTGGATTCAAAAATAATTTTCAAAACATATTTGGTCATGACCAAAGCCTTATAAACTCAAGATTAATAACATGGCTTATCAATGCATTAACAAAACTAAGAAAACAAAAATGTTATTTTATCAAAAACTAACATAATTAGAAAGCTTTTATTACATAAAAAAGAATCAAACACATCTTAAAATTCTTTAGAGAACAACATCAAACCATATAATAAAAAACTACAACAGAAAAGAAGAAACAAGCACCTCCCTACTTTTCAAACATTACAAACATATTTCCATACTTTTAGATTAAGAAATGCACCTTCAAATCATAAGAACAATTATTGCTTTTCTTTGCATTACATTGTAAGGTTTTGTTTCCACAAACTTGTTGCCCTTTCAAAGATGAAAAAAACCTTATACTAGGCTCATGAACCTTCACAACTATGATATTTTCTCAATATTTCTTTCCCTTTATTTTCTTCTTCCTCCTCTTTTTTTCTCGAATTTCCAAGGGTATTTATAGATTTGTTTTATGGTTTTCTATGTATTTTATCAAAGATTGATCAAAGGTAACCCTTCGATCAAAATAAGAGAATTCTAGACAAAATTTCATAGTTGAAACCTCTATCCTTCAATTGTTTTTGCAATAGTATTTTTGGCCTAGGTGGTTTTCCATTGCTTAGAGACAAAGGCATGCATTATTCACATTTTGATATTAGAGGAACAATTTATAACTCTTAATAAGAACCTTCTCGGAGCTTTGAAGTATGAACACATGAAAAGGTTAAGTGGTTTTGCACCAATAGGTATCATAGTCAAGGTTGATTGAGTTGGCCACTTGCGAGGCTTTGTTAGAGCACTTCCAACATCATTGTAGTTAAAGACCACATGAAGTTGGTAGAGGGGGTACACATCTTTTGTTTAGATCCAACCTTATTCAATTTAAAGGTATGAGACTCAACATTCACTAGATTGAAAGTGTCAATTCAATCAACCCATAATCTGAAAATTGAGTGATAGTTGATTAGAGACAAGATGTTAGGGACTTATGAAAGAATTGGGATGTAAACATCCAATATCATAGAAATGGAGTTGTAGAGGGGATGTTCTTCTTTCATTTGCAAGAAACCATATGTTATTTGGTGGTTTAGAACTCCACAACGAGCTCTTGGAATGTGTTAACCTGATCATCATGAACTGCTAAGGAAGAAGATGAACAAAGGTTGAACGACGCGTCATATGGGTTATCTGACAGATATATTTTAGTTCTTGTTCTTTCAATTACTTTTAATTGCACTCTTAATTGCCTCTTAAACTCTTAATTTCATGCAATTTTACCTCTGTCAAACTCACTCATCAATCCTAGAGTTTAGCGTCATTTTAATCTTGGTCCTTAGTTTATAATTTGTGTATTTGGACCTTTAATTGACTATTAAACTTTTAATTTTCTTCAATTTGCTTCTGATTTGGTCAATTTCAGCTTTTAAAATCTCATGCGTTTAACGATTTAGTTCTTGATTTTGAATTTATTCAATCAAACCCTTAATTGGCTATCAAACTTTAAAGTTTTGACAATTAAGCCCCTGATTTGACCATTTAAACTTTTCAAAGTCCAATTTCAGTCCCTTAAACTTCAATTTCTTTTAATGAAACTCCCTCCAAAATCTTTATTGAGTTCTTACTCATCCAAATTGTATTTCTTTACCTCAAATAAAAATATTTTCACCGAATGGGTCTTTTGTCAATCAGAATTGGGTCGCTAATTTTACAAATCTTATACATTCTAATCTTTCAACTTTTTCACTTGTCATTTTGGTCATTCATCACCAACTTTAACAATCTTCTAGGCTTTCTTCATGTGTATCCTCTTGTAATTTTTTTTTTTTTCTGATTTCTTTTGTGGGTCAAAAATAGGTAACAAGTTATACCTATGAATTCATCTTCTATACTTGAACGAGTAATAACAACTTATTTCTTGCTTTTTCACATAACAAATTAACCATCTATGAAGGTAAAAGTTATTAGAAGTAGATCGCCTATTATTTATTGCTCTAATCCAATAAGCATCAATACTTGCATCTATACTTTAACAACCTATGTTTTAATAAACAATATTTCTTTTACAAGTCTAGAACTTTGATATCTTAAAATACATATAATTGATTCATATGTTTCTCTCCTGGACATGCATAAACTAGCTAACGATACTTAATGCACAATTCAAGTCATTGTCTCTTGTGTGCTAAATATATCAATCTCCTATAAAACCTTGGCATCTTTTTTCATCATATGATATTTGATTTGACTCAACATATAACTTTAGACTTTCTTTAATAAATGTATCAATTAGTCAATATGTTGGCATACATGTCTTTTGTAAAAGATCTAAGACATATTTTATTTTAGGTAAAAAGATTCTTTTATGAGCTTGAGACACTTCAATTCCAAAAAAATATTTCAAAGAACCTCAATCTTTCATTTTAAATCCTTTAGACAAATAATTTTATAGGGCCCTCCTTCCTTTCTTCATGATCATGTCATTTAACCACTACTATATCATATATGTATACAATAAAGATTATAACATTACCTAACTATTTTTTCAATGATAATATGTGATATGAATTGCTCTGATAGCAGACAAAAGTTATCATAGATTTTACAAACCTTCCAAACCATAGTCTAGGAGATTGTTTTAATTTATACGATGATTTTTTCAACTTATACACCTTTTATTATATCTTTTAGGCATCATTTATATTGGTGAAATATCCATAGACATTTCTTCAAATAATTCACCATGAACAAAAGTGTTTTTCACATAAATTATTATAATGTCCAATCTAAATTGGCAACAAAATATAGTAAGGCTCAAACTATTTTATTTTGGCTCTGAGTTCAAATGTCTTTATGAAAACAATCTTATAGGTTTAGGTGTAACCTTTCACCACTAGTCTTACTTTAAAGTGTTTAATTATTCCATCATTCTTGTACTTCACTATGTAAATTCATCAATATCCAAATAGTTTTTTCCCTGATAGAGGATCAATAAGTTCTTGTGTTTTATTTTTTCTAAAAAAAATTGATCACTTTGGTTATATTTGTTTTCCATATCATGTTAGATAAGGTTTTTTTGTATATTATTAGAAATCGATACAGTATATAATTGATTTATAAATGACATATTTGATTCTAACAAATGATGATTATACATATAATGACTCATATGATATTTAACTGTACTAGAAAGTTTAGAAATACTTTTAGTATGATGATGTCATAATATTCTGACTGACTTGAACACTAAGTTAGGAATATCTTCAATAATTAATTGGTTTGGTATATAAATTATAATGGACTCTAACTCGAACAAAGCATTTTTTGAAGTCATATTTTTAGATTCTAGGCATCCATCATCACTTGATCTAAAAGTAAACCACTAAAATCCAATTCACCCTTTTATAGATTGTGAATGGTCATTACTAGAATCCAAACTTAAGTCATCTATATCCAAGTTTATCACATTTTAATTACTACATTTTGGAGATTTATCATTCTCAGATGTTTGATGGTCATACATTAGAAAATCATAATCTAGAGCTTAAGTTTCTTTTTAATACTTTAATTACTACATTTTGGAGATTTATCATTCTCAGATGTTTGATGGTCATACATTAGAAAATCATAATCTAGAGCTTAAGTTTCTTTTTAATACTCCCTCTGAAGTTTAGGCTAAAAGGAAAAATACATAGCATTTTTATGAAAAACAAAT
>JACEGQ020000133.1:0-25000 GCA_015852605.2 Populus deltoides | reverse complement strand
TCATAAACGGAAATCCTACTTTTTTTTTTTTATAAATTATTTTTATAATTTTAAAACATTTAAACTATCCTTCAAGTATCATAAACAGAAATTCCTACTTTTTTTTTTTTTATAAATTATTTTTTATAATTTTAAAACATTTAAACTATCCTTCAAGTATCATAAACGGAAATCCTACTTTTTATTTTTTTTATAAATTATTTTTATAATTTCAAAACATTTTGAACTATCCTTCAAGTGTCATAAACAGAAATCCCATTTTCTTTTTTTTATATAATTATTTTTGTTATTTTAAAACATTTAAACTATCCTTCAAATCCTATAAAACCAACTTGCTTTTTTTTTTTTTATAATTTTTAAAACTTTTAAACTATCCTTCAAGTATCATAAACAGAAATCCTACTTTTCTTTATTTTATAAATTATTTTTATAATTTTAAAACATTTAAACTATCCTTCAAGTATCATAAACGAAATCCTACTTTTTTTTTTTTTATAATTATTTTTGTATAATTTTAAAACATTTAAACTATCCTTCAAGTATCATAAACGGAAATCCTACTTTTTTTTTTTTAATAAATTATTTTTATAATTTCAAAACATTTAAACTATCCTTCAAGTATCATAAACAGAAATCCTACTTTCTTTTTTTTTAATTATTTTTTTGAATTTGAAAACATTTAAACTATCCTTCAAGTATCATAAACAGAAATACTAGTTACTTTTTTTTAAATTATTTTTGTAATTTTAAAACATTTAAACTATCCTTCAAGTATCATAAACAGAAATCCTACTTTCTTTTTTTTAATTATTTTTATAATTTTAAAACATTTAAACTATCCTTCAAGTATCATAAACAGAAATCCTACTTACGTTTTTTTAATTAATTTTGTAATTTTAAAACATTTAAAGTATCCTTCAAGTATGATAAACAGAAATCCTACTTACTTTTTTTTATAAATTATTTTTATAATTTTAAAACATTTAAACTATCCTTCAAGTATCATAAACAGAAATCCTACTTACTTTTTTTTAATTATTTTTATTATTTTAAACCATTTAAACTATCCTTCAAGTATCATAAACTGAAATCCTACTTACTTTTTTTTTATAAATTATTTTTATAATTTTAAAACATTTAAACTATCCTTCAAGTATCATAAACAGAAATTCTACTTTTTTTATTTTAGAAATTATTTTTGTAATTTTAAAACATTTAAACTATCCTTCAAGTATCATAAACAGAAATCCTACTTGCTTTTTTTTATAATTATTTTTGTGATTTTAAAAAATTTAAACTATCCTTCAAGTATCATAAAAACGAAATCCTACATTCTTTTTTTTAATTATTTTTGTAATTTCAAAACATTTAAACTATCCTTCAAGTATCATAAACAGAAATCCTACTTGCTTTTTTTATAATTATTTTTGTAATTGTAAAACATTTAAACTATCCTTCAAGTATCATAAACAGAAATTCTACTTTTTTTATTTTATAAATTATTTTTATAATTTTAAAACATTTAAACTATCCTTCAAGTATCATAAACAGAAATCCTACATTCTTTTTTTTAATTATTTTTTAATTTTAAAACATTTAAACTATCCTTCAAGTATCATAAACAGAAATCCTACTTATTATTTTTTGTAATTATTTTTTTAATTTCAAAACATTTAATCTATCCTTCAAGTATAATAAACAGAAATACTACTTAATTTTTTTTTTTATAAATTATTCATATATTTTTAAAACATTTAAAATATCATTAAAGTATCATAAAACGGAAATCCTACTTTTTTTATTTTATAAATTATTTTTATAATTTTAAAACATTTAAACTATCCTTCAAGTATCATAAACAGAAATTCTACTTTTTTTATTTTATAAATTATTTTTATAATTTTAAAACATTTAAACTATCCTTCAAGTATCATAAACAGAAATCCTACTTAGTATTTTTTTTAATTATTTTTGTAATTTTAAAACATTTAAACTATCCTTCAAGTATCATAAACAGAAATCCAACTTATTGTTTTTTTATAAATTATTTTTGTAATTTCAAAACATTTAAACTATCCTTCAAGTATCATAAACAGAAACTCTACTTTTTTTATTTTATAAATTATTTTTATAATTTTAAAACATTTAAACTATCCTTCAAGTATCATAAACAGAAATTCTACTTTTTTTATTTTATAAATTATTTTTATAATTTTAAAACATTTAAACTATCCTTCAAGTATCATAAACAGAAATCCTACTTGCTTTTTTTTTATATAATTATTTTTTATAATTTTAAAACATTTAAACTATCCTTCAAGTATCATAAACAGAAATTCTAATTTTTTTGTTTTATAAATTATTTTTATATTTTTAAAACATTTAAACTATCATTCAAGTATCATAAACAGAAATCCTACTTAGTATTTTTTTAATTATTTTTGTAATTTTAAAATATTTAAACTATCTTTCAAGTATCATAAACAGAAATCCTACTTGCTTTTTTTTATAATTATTTTTGTAATTTTAAAACATTTAAACTATCCTTCAAGTATCATAAACAGAAATTCTACTTTTTTTTATTTATAAATTATTTTTAGTAATTTTAAAACATTTAAACTATCCTTCAAGTATCTTATATTTTAAAACATTTAAAACCTTCAACTTTCTTATTTTTTTTTATAAATTATTTTTATAATTTTAAAACATTTAAACTATCCTTCAAGCATCATAAACAGAAATCCTATTTTCTTTATTTTAGAAATTGTTTTTATAATTTTAAAACATTTAAACTATCCTTCAAGTATCATAAACATAAATCCTACTTGCTTTTTTTATAATTATTTTTGTAATTTTAAAACATTTAAACTATCCTTCAAGTATCATAACAAAAATAACCTTTTTTTTTTTTTATAATTATTTTTTAAATTTTAAAACATTTAAACTATCCTTCAAGTATCATAAACAGAAATTCTATTTTTTTATTTTAGAAATTATTTTTGTAATTTTAAAACATTTAAACTATCCTTCAAGTATCATAAACAGAAATCCTACTTGCTTTTTTTTATAATTATTTTTGTAATTTCAAAACATTTAAACTATCCTTCAAGTATCATAAACAGAAATCCTACTTTCTTTTTTTATAATTATTTTTGTAATTTCAAAACATTTAAACTATCCTTCAAGTATCATAAACAGAAATCCTACTTGCTTTTTTTTATAATTATTTTTGTAATTTTAAAACATTTAAACTATCCTTCAAGTATCATAAACAGAAATCCTACTTTCTTTATTTTAGAAATTATTTTTATAATTTCAAAACATTTAAACTATCCTTCAAGTATCATAAACAGAAATCCTACTTCTTTTTATTTTATAAATTATTTTTATAATTTTAAAACATTTAAACTATCCTTCAAGTATCATAAACAGAAATTCTACTTTTTTTATTTTATAAATTATTTTTATAATTTTAAAACATTTAAACTATCCTTCAAGTATCATAAACAGAAATCCTACTTTTTTTTATTTTATAAATTATTTTTATAATTTTAAAACATTTAAACTATCCTTCAAGTATCATAAAAATCCTACTTTTTTTTTTTAAATTAATTTTTGTAATTTTAAAACATTTAAACTATCCTTCAAGTATCATAAACAGAAATCCTACTTACTTTTTTTTATAAATTATTTTTATAATTTTAAAACATTTAAACTATCCTTCAAGTATCATAAACAGAAATTCTACTTTTTTTATTTTATAAACTATTTTTATAATTTTAAAACATTTAAACTATCCTTCAAGTATCATAAACAGAAATTCTACTTAATTTCTTTTTAATTATTTTTATAATTTTAAAACATTTAAACTATCCTTCAAGTATCATAAACAGAAATTCTACTTGCTTTGTTTTATAATTATTTTTATAATTTTAAAACATTTAAACTATCCTTCAAGTATCATAAACAGAAATTCTACTTACTTTTTTTTAAATTATTTTTATAATTTTTAAAATATTTAAACTATCCTTCAAGTATCATAAACAGAAATCTTACTTAATATTTTTTTTAATTTTTTTGTAATTTCAAAACATTTAAACTATCCTTCAAGTATCATAAACAGAAATCCTACTTGCTTTTTTTTTATAATTATTTTTGTAATTTTAAAACATTTAAACTATCCTTCAAGTATCATAAACAGAAATCCTACTTGCTTTTTTTTATTATTATTTTTGTAATTTTTAAACATTTAAACTATCCTTCAAGTATCATAAAAGCACAAATCCTACTTTCTTTATTTTAGAATTTTTTTTTTAATTTTAAAACATTTAAACTATCCTTCAAGTATCATAAATAGAAATCCTACTTACTTTTTTTTTATAAATTATTTTTATAATTTTAAAACATTTAAACTATCCTTCAAGTATCATAAACAGAAATCCTACTTGCTTTTTTTTTATAATTATTTTTGTAATTTTAAAACATTTAAACTATCCTTCAAGTATCATAAAACGCCAAATTCTACTTTTTTTTTTTATAATTATTTTTTTAATTTAAAAACATTTAAACTATCCTTCAAGTATCATAAACAAAAATTCTACTTTTTTTATTTTTTAAATTATTTTTATAATTTTAAAACATTTAAACTATCCTTCAAGTATCATAAACAGAAATCCTACTTGCTTTTTTTTATAATTATTTTTGTAATTTCAAAACATTTAAACTATCCTTCAAGTATCATAAACAGAAATCCTACTTGCTTTTTTATAATTATTTTTGTAATTTCAAAACATTTAAACTATCCTTCAAGTATCATAAACAAAAATTCTACTTTTTTTAATTTATAAATTATTTTTATAATTTTAAAACATTTAAACTATCCTTCAAGTATAATAAACAGAAATCCTACTTACTATTTTTTTTAATTATTTTTGTAATTTTAAAACATTTAAACTATCCTTCAAGTATCATAAACAGAAATCCTACTTGCTTTTTTTATAATTATTTTTGTAATTTCAAAACATTTAAACTATCCTTCAAGTATCATAAACAGAAATCCTACTTTCTTTATTTTAGAAATTGTTTTTATAATTTTAAAACATTTAAACTATCCTTCAAGTATCATAAACAGAAATCCTACTTAGTATTTTTTTAATTATTTTTGTAATTTCAAAACATTTAAACTATCCTTCAAGTATCATAAACAGAAATCCTACTTGCTTTTTTTTATAATTATTTTTGTAATTTTAAAACATTTAAACTATCCTTCAAGTATCATAAACAGAAATCCTACATTCTTTATTTTAGAAATTATTTTTATAATTTTAAAACATTTAAACTATCCTTCAAGTATAATAAACAGAAATCCTACTTACTATTTTTTTTAATTATTTTTGTAATTTTAAAACATTTAAACTATCCTTCAAGCATCATAAACAGAAATCCAACTTACTGTTTTTTTATAAATTATTTTTATATTTTTAAAACATTTAAACTATCATTCAAGTATCATAAACAGAAATCCTACTTAATTTCTTTTTAATTATTTTTATAATTTTAAAACATTTAAACTATCCTTCAAGTATCATAAACAGAAATTCTACTTTTTTTATTTTATAAATTATTTTTATAATTTTAAAACATTTAAACTATCCTTCAAGTATCATAAACAGAAATCCTACTTGCTTTTTGATTAGTACTTAAAAGTGCATTTTTATCAAGGTTTTATATCATTATTTTGCACTTGAAGTATCAGTAACTCCTTAACTAAAGCATGTTTTATAATAACGAATCTAATAATATAAGATACCTTTAATTTATGGTAAATGTTCATCTTAAATGCAGGCCTATCACATAAATGAAAGAATTGATTGATGAGTTGAAGTACTTAAATTGAAAGGACAAAGAGATGGCCAAACTTAGAAAAGAGATGATTTGTGTAGTCCAAACTTGAACACTGTTCGGTAATCGGGTGATATCTGGAGCTGCAGATCTTGGATTTAGGTCCATTTTATATGGATGGAAAGATAAGACATAGGCCTACAACTTTCATGTGGAGCCCAAGATTTAAAAAGGCCGTTTTCAAGTCCAAATTGCAGCAACAACAAAGAAGTCCGAATCTGTCCTGCAACCCGCCAACGCTGTTTTAGTGTTCAGCCCATATCTCGAGTTCTAGAAGTCCAAATGATCTCAAGTTTTTACCCTGGACAGATAAGACAATTCTCTAGAACTTTCATGATTTAAGTTTGTTCAAATTATGACGTCATCAATGACGTTTTTGGCAGACAAGAAGATAAGGATTGTCACCAAGTCAAGATGTGGCCACCCACTCATTTAATCAGCCAACGAATATCTTCAGGAATTCCATGATTCATTAACAACCTCAATCTTGCACACCTAGCACGGTAAATTTTTGTAACCGCATTCTGAGGCAGAGTGAGAAAGTACTTTTTCAATTTTTCAAGAATGGTGTCCATTTTCAAATGAGAATTAGAGAAGAGATTCAAAGAAGAGAGAAAGAGCCAAGAATTGCACAATGTATACAAATATCAGTTATTATGGGAAACTGAAAGAACCGACTGAAGTCACGGAGTACCGTTATCCGCCATTTGACCGGGGTGAGAGAGACTAGCAAAACAAAATTCACACCAAAACAAAACACAAAATAATGTGAGAAAAAGAATCATTCCTTATATACTGGATCACTCAATTCAATAGAGTCATTTTCAACTGAAAAATTGTCAAAGTAAACTTTCAAACGATGTCCCTTTACCTTGAAAACATTGCCATTCTTTGGATTCTCGATATCACAGGCCCCATATGGATACACATGTTTCACAATAAAAGGACCGCTCCATCTTGATCTTAGCTTTCCGGGGAAATAAATGGAGTCGAGAATTATAAAGCAAAACTTTTTGACCGACATCAAATGTTTTTCTCAAGATTCTCTTGTCATGAAATTCTTTGATTCTTGCTTTATGAATTTTTGAATTCTCATATGTATCATTTCTTATTTCCTCAAGCTCATTTATTTGTAACTTACGCAAATGATCGGCATCATCAAGGTTTGAATTGAAAGCTTTAATAGCCCAATAAGCTTTATGTTCAAGTTCCACAGGCAAGTGACAAGGTTTTCCATAGACTAGTCTATAAGGTGACATACCTAATGATGTTTTATAAGCAGTTCGATAAGCCCAAAGTCCATAATTAAGTATTAAAGACCGGTCTTTCCTATTAAGGTTCACTGTTTTCTCCAAGATTTGTTTGATCTCCCTATTAGTAAGCTCTACTTGTCCACTTGTCTGAGGGTGATAAGGGGTGGCAACTTTGTGTGTGATTCCATATTTCTTCATTAAAGATTCAAATGGCTTGTTGCAGAAATGTGTTCCACCATCACTTATCATGGCTCGAGGGATTCCAAATCGACTCAAAATATTTTCTTTCAAGAACTTTATTCTTGTTTTGTGGTCATTGTTTCGACTTGGAATTGCCTCTATCCATTTTGAAACATAATCTCTCACGACTAATATGTACAAGAAACCAAATGATGGAGGAAATGGACCCATGAAATCTATACCCCAACAGTCAAAGATCTCAATGACAAGAATAGGATATAAGGGCATCATATGACGTTTTGAAATAGATCCCAACTTTTGACAATTTTCACAAGTCTTGCAGAATGCATGTGAGTCCTTGAACATGGTGGGCGAAAAAATCCACTTTGTAGGATTTTTTGCAGTGGTCTTTCTTGATGAGAAATGACCCCCACATGCCTCAGAATGACAAAATTTAATGACACTACTTACCTCATTGTCAGGAATGCATCTTCAAAATATTTGATCAGAACAATATTTGAATAAATAAGGGTCATCCCAATAAAAGTTCTTTACTTCATTCAAGAACTTTCTTTTGTCTTGGGTACTCCAATGAGCCGGCAATTGTCCTGAAACAAGAAAATTAACAATATTAGCATACCAAGGCATTGTAGAGACGGAAAATAAAGATTCGTCAGGAAAGTAGTCATCGATTGGTGTGATGTCAGATCTCGAATCATTGTCAATCTTGACAAGTGATCTGCGACAACATTTTCGGTGCCTTTCTTGTCTTTGATCGTGATATCAAATTCTTGAAGTAACAAAATCCACCGAACCAATCTAGCCTTAGAATCTTTCTTAGAAAGAAGATATTTCAATGCTGCATGATCACTAAAAACAATAACAGGTGAGCCAACAAGATAAGACCTAAATTTTTCACATGCAAATACTACTGCAAGTAATTCTTTTTCAGTGGTGGTGTAATTTATTTGAGCACTATTCAAAGTTTTACTTGCATAGTAAATCACATAGGGTTTCTTATCTTTTCTTTGTCCCAAGACAGCACCTACGACCAATCAGGAGGTTGAATGACAGGAGCAGAAGTAAGCAGGTTTTTAAGTTTAACAAAGACTTCTTCACAATGTTCAGTCCATTCAAAAATATTATCCTTTGTTAGAAGGTTACTCAAGGGCTTAGATATCACACTAAAATCTTTGATGAACCTTCTATAAAAACCAGCATGTCCTAAGAATGATCTAACATCTTTAACAGATTTTGGTGTTGGCAAGTTAGCAATTAACTCGATTTTAGATTTGTCAACCTCAATTCCTTTGGATGAAACAATGTGACCAAGTACAATGCCGTTTGTTACCATAAAGTGACATTTTTCCCAATTCAATACAAGATTCTTCTCTTCACACCTGCTCAAAACCTTTTCTAAGTTAGTCAAACAATCATCAAATGAATCGCCAAAAACGGAAAAATCATCCATAAAAATTTCAAGAAAACGTTCAACCATATCACTAAATATCCTGAGCATGCATCTTTGAAACGTGGCTGGTGCATTACATAATCCAAAAGGCATCCTTCGATATGCAAAAGTACCAAATGGACATGTGAAAGTAGTCTTCTCTTGATCTTCCAATGCAATTTCAATTTGGTTGTAACCTGAATAGCCATCTAGGAAACAATAAAATTCATGACCTGCAACTCTTTCTAGGATTTGATCCATAAAAGGTAAAGGGAAATGATCTTTTCTAGTCATTGAATTTAGTTTCCTATAGTCAATGCACATGCGCCAACCAGTAATAGTCCTAGTTGGAATTAACTCATTTTTCTCATTTGTTATCACAGTGACTCCAGACTTCTTGGGTACAACTTGGGTAGGACTTACCCATTTGCTGTCAGAAATAGGATAAATGATTGATGTCTTTTCCCAAGTGGAGGAGTGTCGAAGTAATAAATAACCCGGCAAGACCGGGGTCGAACCACAGGGAGGTTTATTGTATAAATTATAGTTAACAACAACACAATAACAACAACAATAATAGTAGTAATAATAATAAAAATAATAAAGAAGAAGAAGAAGAAGTTGATGAGAACTTTGAGTTGCAAGATTAATATAAGGATTAAACAATGATAACAACAAATGTCAAGGTTAGAGGATCCACTAATGGTACGTCAAACAAGTATAGTATAAACTCTTACTAATCAACTGGAAACCACACACAAAGGAGGTTCCAATCGGATTATAAATTGTTAACATGATTACATTAGTTATCTTATTCGAATAATGCTAATACTTGTAAATGTTGTCAGGCATTCATGATTATAACTTATGTTAACAACAAATCAAGTTCCTTTCATAGCTCAGGTGTCGGTTATACCATACAGTATGGGCTATGAAAGTGCCAAGTATTTGTTGTACCAAGTGTTATACAATATAAATCTAGATTAACCATTAAACAAGCAAAGTATTAAAAGTGAACAAGATAACAAATATAAAGCATGTTAATATCCAACATTAAGGTCCATGTTAAGTTTATATTATACTTATTCTTACACCATTAGAGTACCCTTTTCATCTTGACATAATTAACTTAGCAACACATAATGAAAGAAAGAAACATAAATAAACAAGGAAAGGAAATGAAAAGCATAAGCAAGAAATTAATATAAGCAAAACTTAAGCATTACAAAATATAAAGAGAGAGCAAGAGCTTAATCTTGATCTGAACACCAAGATACCTAAATACATGGCAAATGCCTCCTTTTATAGGCCAAAATTCAGAACTATTGATTTGTTGACTAATTGATGAGTGGGTGGCCATATCTTGACTTGGTGACAATCCTTATCTTCTTGTCTGCCAAAAACGTCATTGATGACATCATAATTTGAACAAACTTAAATCATGAAAGTTCTAGAGAATTGTCTCATCTATCCAGGGTAAAAAGTTGAGATCATTTGGACTTCTAGAACTCGAGATATGGGCTGAACACTAAACATTAATGCGGGCTGCAGGACAGATTCGGACTTCTTTGTTGTTGCTGCAATTTGGACTTGAAAACGGCCTTTTTAAATCTTGGGCTCCACATGAAAGTTGTAGGCCTATGTCTTATCTTTCCATCCATATAAAATGGACCTAAATCCAAGATCTGCAGCTCCAGATATTACCCGATTACCGAACAGTATTCAAGTTTGGACTACACCAATCATCTCTTTTCTAAGTTTGGCCATCTCTTTGTCCTTTCAATTTAAGTACTTCAACTCATCAATCAATTCTTTCATTTATGTGATAGGCCTGCATTTAAGATGAACATTTACCATAAATTAAAGGTATCTTATATTATTAGATACGTTATTATAAAACATGCTTTAGTTAAGGAGTTATTGATACTTCAAGTGCAAAATGATGATATAAAACCTTGATAAAAATGCACTTTTAAGTACTAATCACACCCCCCAACCAGCTTATTACTAGTCCCTAGTAATCAAAGCGTTAAAATAGAAAAAAAAAATTTGCAAATTCCACAAAGCAAGGCATTCATCATTCAACTTCCATTAATCTATCCAGATAAACAAACTCTCTTTAAATTTATATATCTGCTCAATACCTCTTAAACAGAATATTAATAAACCTTCCTTTTTATGTGCTCAATGTATGAAAACATAGATGATGAGGCTTTTATTGGAAGAAAACAATATTCTGTTCTAATGTTTAAGGTTAACTTTCTTGGGTTGGGATTATTATCTTCTTTTTTTTTTCTTTTTTCTTTCTTTTTCAATATATATACATATACTTAAAACACAATGCATCTTTAACCCATGTAACGAGCTTTCGGCTAATGACTCCCAGACCAGTTGGTCTTAGGGCATTAGGTGTTGAGACACCCCTACGAGCTTAGTAACTCGGGTTGCAGATACTGATACGTAGATAGTGCAATGTTTGATTCCCTTAAGCTTTTCTCCTTAACCCATGTAACAAGCTTTGGGTCAATAGCTCCCAAGTCAGTTGACTTTAGGGTATTAGGTGTTAAAACACCCCTTCGGGCTTAATTGCTTAGGTTAGGGAGGCTACGAAATCAAACTTATCTACGTTTTTATTATCATCATTTTCTTTTTTTGTTTTTTTTTGTTTTTTATTTTTTATTTTTTTATGCAAGAAATTATAGACTATCCCTATCCCTTAGTTGTTACCTTTAACAAAAGAACATAAATAATGTAATAATCCAATGTGCAACCCACAATCATATGTTAAAGTGTGTGTGTGAAAATGAAGGTTTAATAATACTTGTTAAATGAGTATATGAGCAGAATCATGTGATAAGAATGCGAGAGTTTGTAAACCTGAATATTTCAAGAAGTATTCTAATAGGCCTTGTTATGAATATTGCAAATGACCATTAGAAAATGTTTACTAAGATGCGTCTCAAGAGTCAATAAAATTCCCCCTTACTCTGCCATCCTAGTAAGAACAGTTTAGCCAAATGGTTTTGTTTTTTTTTTTTTATATATACTACTACCCTCTCCCCCCAACCAAAACGAGACATTGTCCTCAATGTCCTAAGGTAGAAAGATAGAGTATAGAAGACATCACCGAAACAACGAACAACGACAAACTCGAAACACACTTAAACAAATATAAGAAATAACAAAACAAAATAATATGCTAATAATAAAACTAAAAAAACACAAGGATTCACAAACGAAGGCTCAAATCCAATCTAAGCTTTTTACGGCTTTCTGTAGTTGACCAATTGATGCGACTCATGGAAGGATCAATTACAGGGGTGAAAGATTGTAGTTTGTCGATCAATTGCTCAACAAGATGGCAGAGAGATTATGATTTGTCGTGCCGAAGATGTTAGAAATTCCTGTTCCACAGCTTGATCAAGAAAAGACAACAAATTATCATAAAAACCATTAACATTGAGCAAACCTATAGGTTTATGGTGAATGTGAAGTTGGGCCCAAGAGGAAATATGAAAGATCTCTTCCAATGTGCCCAAACCACCTGGTAAGGCAATGAAGGCATCAGCATGGTTAAACATTGTATTCATTCGATCAAACATTGTGGAGACTCGTAGTTCCTCTCCAATTGTTCTTCCAATGATGTCCCCTTTTGTTAAAGCTTCGGGGACGACCCCCAAAACTTGACTACCTCCCTAAAAATGCAGCTATTGCCACACCCCCATTAACCCAAGGCTGCCTCCCCCATACACTAAATGAATCTTTTTCTCAGCTAGTACCTGACCAAGATGATTTACTGCTTCCAAAAAAGCTATTTCCTTCCCAGGACTGGATCCACCGAAAACACAAATATTTTTTATGTGATAACTTGAGGGACCTGCCATTTCTACACACTTCTATATCTGTCTAATGTAAGGGTTGAGTAGAAATGAGGGGAAGGAAGAGAAGATTTTATAGATGAGGATTTGAAAATGCAATCATATCACCTAGATATAGGCCAGCTGGAGTCTCACACTCTCTCTCTCTCTCTCTTTATGTATTTATTTATTTATTTATTTATTTTGAAAAGCATGTGTATGTACAGGTAGTTGTGATTGTGGCTCACATCTTCCCTTGGTTTTACGTCCAAGAACGGCTTAAACGCCCTCTATGGGTCGGGGATAGGCTTCCCATCCAGTTTTCTTAAAAACTGGCAAACAGGGTCTTTTTTAGTCAGATTCCCAAGACTAAGTCGATCATGTTCTTTATGGAATTGTGGCCATAAATCATGAATAGCACGATGCACATCTCCACTAGGATGCGTCTCAAGGGTTAATAGAAGATTATCTAAAGACCCCTTACTCAGGCCATCCTTAATGAATTGTATTTCGTCTTCACGATTTATAGATACCATTCCTAAAGAACGACATGTTGCATTACAAGTCCATCTAGCACATCGGTGACAGACTTTCAGTCGTTTTGCACGACGTTTCTTTACAAAAGTGCTTTTACCTGTTCCAGGCATGTGTGAAATGAAAGAATTAGAGGACTCACCTGATAATCGGACCTTTGCTTCAATCAGCCAACGAATATCTTCAGGAATTCCATGATTCATTAACAACCTCAATCTTGCACACCTAGCACGGTAAATTTTTGTAACCGCATTCTGAGGCAGAGCGAGAAAGTACTTTTTCAATTTTTCAAGAATGGTGTCCATTTTCAAATGAGAATTAGAGAAGAGATTCAAAGAAGAGAGAAAGAGCCAAGAATTGCACAATGTATACAAATATCAGTTATTATGGGAAACTGAAAGAACCGACTGAAGTCACGGAGTACCGTTATCCGCCATTTGACCGGGGTGAGAGAGACTAGCAAAACAAAATTCACACCAAAACAAAACACAAAATAATGTGTTAGGTAAATTAAAGGTATCTTATATTATTAGATACGTTATTATAAAACATGCTATAGTTAAGGAGTTATTGATACTTCAAGTGCAAAATGATGATATAAAACCTTGATAAAAATGCACTTTTAACTACTAATCACACCCCCTAACCAGCTTATTACTAGTCCCTAGTAATCAAAGCGTTAAAATAGAAAAACTATTTGCAAATTCCACAAAGCAAGGCATTCATCATTCAACTTCCATTAATCTATCCAGATAAACAAACTCTCTTTAAATTTATATATCTGCTCAATACCTCTTAAACAAAATATTAATAAACCTTTCTTTTTATGTGCTCAATGTATGAAAACATAGATGATGGGGCTTTTATTGGAAGAAAACAATATTCTGTTCTAATGTTTAAGGTTAACTTCCTTGGGTTGAGATTATTATCTTCTTCTTTTTTTTTCTTTTTTCTTTCTTTTTCAATATATATACATATACTTAAAACACAATGCATCTTTAACCCATGTAACGAGCTTTCGGCTAATGACTCCCAGACCAGTTGGTCTTAGGGCATTAGGTGTTGAGACACCCCTACGAGCTTAGTAACTTCGGGTTGCGAGATCTTGATACGTAGATAGTGCAATGTTTGATTCCCTTAAGCTTTTCTCCTTAACCCATGTAACAAGCTTTGGGCCAATAGCTCCCAAGTCAGTTGACTTTAGGGTATTAGGTGTTAAAACACCCCTTCCGGGCTTAATTGCTTAGGTTAGGGAGGCTACGAAATCAAACTTATCTACGTTTTTATTATCATCATTTTTTATTTTTTTTTATTTTTTTATTTTTTTTTGTTTTCTATTTTTTATTTTTTTATGCAAGAAATTATAGACTATCCCTATCCCTTAGTTGTTACCTTTAACAAAAGAACATAAATAATGTAATAATCCAATGTGCAACCCACAATCATATGTTAAAGTGTGTGTGTGAAAATGAAGGTTTAATAATACTTGTTAAATGAGTATATGAGCAGAATCATGTGATAAGAATGCGAGAGTTAAGATGAACATTTACCATCAATTAAAGGTATCTTATATTATTAGATACGTTATTATAAAACAAGCTTTAGTTAAGGAGTTATTGATACTTCAAGTGCAAAATGATGATATAAAACCTTGATAAAAACGCACTTTTAAGTACTAATCAACTAATACTGGCTCAGAAACAGTCGACAGAAACCGAGTCCCTGCTGTTCCCAAAGTCATCCTCGAAAACCAGTTCTACGGCTGACGATGAAATCTTCAATGTACGTAGACTATTGCTTGCCCAGAAACCGTTAACGAAAACTAGGACCCAAAAATCATCCAATAAGCCCAGTTCTACGGCAGACGCTGACATCTTCAGCGCACAAACACTACTACTGGCTCAGAAACAGTCGACAAAAACTGAGTACCTGCTGTTCCCAAAATCATCCTCGAAAACCAGTTCTACGGCTGACGATGAAATCTTCAATGTACATAGACTATTGCTTGCTCAAAAACCGTTGAGGAAAACTAGGACCCAGGGACCCAAAAATCATCCAACAAGCCTAGTTCTACGGCTGACGCTGTCATCTTGAGCGCAGAAAGACTACTAATGGCTCAGAAACAGTCGACAGAAACTGAGTCCCTGCTGTTCCCAAAATCATCCTCGAAAACCAGTTCTACGGCTGACGATGAAATCTTCAATGTACATAGACTATTGCTTGCCCAGAAACCGTTGAGGAAACCTAGGACCCAGGGACCCAAAAATCATGTAATAAGCCCAGTTCTACGGCTGACGCTGTCATCTTCAGCGCAGAAAGACTACAACTGGCTCAGAAACAGTCGACAGAAACTGAGTCCCTGCTGTTCCCAAAATCATCCTCGAAAACCAGTTCTACGGCTGACTCGGACATCTTCAAGCACGTAGATATTGACTACTACTTGCTCGGACCAAAACTCATCCAAAAGCCTTCGGACAAAAAATCGAGTCCCTCTTGCTACGCTCAAAATCATCCTCGAAAACCACTTTTACGGCTGACGATGAAATATTCAATGTACATAGACTATTGCTTACTCAGAAACCGTTAACGAAAACTAGGACCAGGGACACAAAAATCATCCAATAAGCCAATTCTACGGCTGACCCCGACATCTTCAGCGCACATAGACTCCTACTAGCTCAGAAACAGTTGACAAAAACTGAGTCCCTGCTGTTTTCAAAATCATCCTCGAAAGCCACTTCTACGGCTGACGATGAAATCTTCAATGTACATAGACTATTGCTTGCCCAGAAACCGTTGACGAAAACTAGGACCCAGGGACCCAAAAATCATCCAAGAAGCCCAGTTCTACGGCTGACGCTGTCATCTTCAGCGCAGAAAGACTACAACTAGTACAGAAACAGTCGACAGAAACTGAGTCCCTACTGTTCCCAAAATCATCCTCGAAAACCAGTTCTACGGCTGACGATGAAATCTTCAATGTACGTAGACTATTGCTTGCCCAGAAACCGTTGAGGAAAACTAGGACCAAGGGACCCAAAAATCATCCAATAAGCCCAGTTCTACGGCAGACGCTGACATCTTCAGCGCACAAACACTAATAATGGCTCAGAAAGCGATCGAAAAAAAAACTGAGTCCCTGCTGTTCCCAAAATCATCCTCGAAAACCAGTTCTACGGCTGACGATGAAATCTTCAATGTACGTAGACTATTGCTTGCCCAGAAACCGTTGAGGAAAACTAGGACCCAGGGACCCAAAAATCATCCAAGAAGCCCAGTTCTACGGCTGACGCTGTCATCTTCAGCGCAGAAAGACTACAACTGGCTCAGAAACAGTCGACAGAAACTGAGTCCCTGCTGTTCCCAAAGTCATCCTCGAAAACCAGTTCTACGGCTGACGATGAAATCTTCAATGTACGTAGACTATTGCTTGCCCAGAAACCGTTGAGGAAAACTAGGACCCAGGGACCCAAAAATCATCCAAGAAGCCCAGTTCTTCGGCAGACGCTGACATCTTCAGCGCACAAACACTACTACTGGCTCAGAAACAGTCGACAGAAACTGAGTCCCTGCTGTTCCCAAAATCATCCTCGAAAACCAGTTCTACGGCTGACGATGAAATCTTCAATGTACGTAGACTATTGCTTGCCCAGAACCGTTGAGGAAAACTAGGACCCAGGGACCCAAAAATCATCCAAGAAGCCCAGTTCTTCGGCAGACGCTGACATCTTCAGCGCACAAACACTAATACTGGCTCAGAAACAGTCGACAGAAACCGAGTCCCTGCTGTTCCCAAAGTCATCCTCGAAAACCAGTTCTACGGCTGACGATGAAATCTTCAATGTACGTAGACTATTGCTTGCCCAGAAACCGTTGAGGAAAACTAGGACCCAGGGACCCAAAAATCATCCAAGAAGCCCAGTTCTACGGCAGACGCTGACATCTTCAGCGCACAAACACTACTACTGGCTCAGAAACAGTGGACCCAAAATGAGTCCCTGCTGTTCCCAAAATCATCCTCGAAAACCAGTTCTACGGCTGACGATGAAATATTCAATGTACATAGACTATTGCTTGCCCAGAAACCGTTGATGAAAACTAGGACCCAGAGACCCAAAAATCATCCAATAAGCCCATTTCGACGGCTGACGCTGACATCTTCAGCGCACAAAAACTACTACTGAGTCCCTGCTGTTCCCAAAATCATCCTCGAAAATCAGTTCTACGGCTGACGATGAAATTTTCAATGTACATAGACTATTGCTCGCTTAAAAACCGTTGACCAAAACTAGGACCTAGGGACCCAAAAAACATCCAATAAACCTAGTTCAACGGCAGACGCTGACATCTTCATTGCACAAAAACTACTACTGAGTCCCTGCTGTTCCCAAAATCATCCTCGAAAACCAGTTCTACGGCTGACGATGAAATCTTCAATGTACATACACTATTGCTTGCTCAAAAACCGTTGACCAAAACTAGGACCTAGGGACCCAAAAATCATCCAATAAGCCCAGTTCTACGACGGCAACCTTGGCGCAAAAACTACTTCTCAAACTCACGAAGTCCCTGCTGTTCCCAAAATCATCCTCGAAAACCAGTTCTACGGCTGATGATGAAATATTCAATGTACGTAGACTATTGCTTGCCCAGAAACCGTTGATGAAAAGTAGGACCCAGGGACCCAAAAATCATCCAATAAGCCCATTTTGACGGCTGACGCTGTCATCTTCAGCGCACAAAGACTACTACTAGCTCAGAAACAGTCGACAAAAATTGAGTCCCTGATGTTCCGAAAATCATCATCTAAAACCAGTTCTACGGCTGACGATGAAATCTTCAATGTACATAGACTATTGCTTGTTCAAAAACCGTTGACCAAAACTAGGACCCAGGGACCCAAAAATCATCCAATAAGCCCAGTTCTACGGCAGACGCTGACATCTTGGCCCAAACCCATTCTCACACCCTCCCAAACCCGAGCCCCAGCTGTTCCCAAAATGATGCTCGAAAACTAGTTCTACGGCTGACGATGAAATATTCAATGTACGTAGACTATTGCTTGCCCAGAAACCGTTGATGAAAACTAGGACCCAGGGAACTAAAAATCATCCAATAAGCCAGTTCAACGGCTAACGCTATCATCTTCAGCGCACAAAAACGACTACTGAGTCCCTGCTCTTCCCAAAATCATCCTCGAAAACCAGTTCTACGGCTGACGATGAAATATTCAATGTACGTAGACTATTGCTTGCCCAGAAACCGTTGATGAAAACTAGGACCCGGGGACCCAAAAATCATCCAATAAGCCCATTTCTACGGCAGACGCTGACATCTTTAGCGCACATACACTACTACTGAGTCCCTGCTGTTCCCAATATGATCCTCGAAAACCATTTCTACGGCTGACGATGAAATATTCAATGTACGTAGACTATTGGTTGCCCAGAAACCGTTGAGGAAAACTAGGACCCAGGGACCCAAAAATCATCCAATAAGCCCAGTTCTACGGCAGACGCTGACATCTTCAGCGCACATACACTACTACTGAGTCCCTGCTATTCCCAAAATGATCTTCGAAAACCATTTCTACGGCTGACGATGAAATATTCAATGTACGTAGACTATTGCTTGCCCAGAAACCGTTGATGAAAACTAGGACCCAGGGACCCAAAAACCATCCAATAAGCCCATTTCGACAGCTGACGCTGTCATCTTCAGCGCACAAAGACTACTAGTGGCTCAGAAACAGTCGGCAAAAACTGAGTCCATGCTGTTCCCAAAATCATCCTCGAAAACCAGTTCTACGGCTGATGATGAAATATTCAATGTACGTAGATTATTGCTTGCCAAGAAACCGTTGATGAAAATAGGACCCAGGGACCCAAAAATCATCCAATAAGCCCATTTTGACGGCTGACGCTGTCATCTTCAGCGCACAAAGACTACTACTAGCTCAGAAACAGTCGACAAAAACTGAGTCCCTGATGTTCCGAAAATCATCATCTAAAACCAGTTCTACGGCTGACGATGAAATCTTCAATGTACATAGACTATTGCTTGTTCAAAAACCGTTGACCAAAACTAGGACCCAGGGACCCAAAAATCATCCAATAAGCCCAGTTCTAGGCGACGCCGACATCTTGACGCCAAAAACACTACTACTGAGCCCCAGCTGTTCCCAAAATGATGCTCGAAAACTAGTTCTACGGCTGACGATGAAATATTCAATGTACGTAGACTATTGCTTGCCCAGAAACCGTTGATGAAAACTAGGACCCAGGGAACTAAAAATCATCCAATAAGCCAGTTCAACGGCTAACGCTATCATCTTCGGGCAAGACAAAACGACTACTGAGTCCCTGCTCTTCCCAAAATCATCCTCGAAAACCAGTTCTACGGCTGACGATGAAATATTCAATGTACGTAGACTATTGCTTGCCCAGAAACCGTTGATGAAAACTAGGACCCGGGGACCCAAAAATCATCCAATAAGCCCATTTCTACGGCAGACGCTGACATCTTTAGCGCACATACACTACTACTGAGTCCCTGCTGTTCCCAATATGATCCTCGAAAACCATTTCTACGGCTGACGATGAAATATTCAATGTACGTAGACTATTGCTTGCCCAGAAACCGTTGATGAAAACTAGGACCCAGGGACCCAAAAATCATCCAATAAGCCCATTTCTACGGCAGACGCTGACATCTTCAGCGCACATACACTACTACTGAGTCCCTGCTATTCCCAAAATGATCCTCGAAAACCATTTCTACGGCTGACGATGAAATATTCAATGTACGTAGACTATTGCTTGCCCAGAAACCGTTGATGAAAACTAGGACCCAGGGACCCAAAAACCATCCAATAAGCCCATTTCGACAGCTGACGCTGTCATCTTCAGCGCACAAACACTACTAGTGGCTCAGAAACAGTCGACAAAAACTGAGTCCCTGCTGTTCCCAAAATCATCCTCGAAAACCAGTTCTACGGCTGACGATGAAATCTTCAATGTACGTAGACTATTGCTTGCCCAGAAACCGTTGACGAAAACGAGGACCCAGGGACCAAAAATAGTGCAATAAGCACAGTTCTACGGCTGACACTGACATCTTCAGCGCACAAAGACTACTAATGGCTCTGAAACAGTGGACAAAAACTGAGTACCTGCTGTTCCCAAAATCATCCTCGAAAACCAGTTCTACGGCTGACGATGAAATCTTCAATGTACATAGACTATTGCTTGCTCAGAAACCGTTGTCGAAAACTAGGACCTAGGGACACAAAAATCATCCAATAAGCCCAGTTCCACGGCTGATCTTTGTATCTTCGTCAGCTTGAAAAGACTACTAAACCGGCCCGTGAAAAACACCGACAAAAACTGAGTCCCTGCTGTTCCCAAATTTATCATCGAAAACCAGTTCTACGGCTGACGATGAAATCTTCAATGTACATTGACTGTTGCTTGCTCAGAAACCGTTGACGAAAACTAGGACCCAGGGACACAAAAATCATCCAATAAGCCCAGTTCTACGGCAGACGCTGACATCTTCAGCACACATACACTACTACTGAGTCCCTGCTGTTCCCAAAATCATCCTCGAAAACCAGTTCTATGGCTGACGATGAAATATTCAATGTACATAGACTATTGCTTGCTCAAAAACCATTGACGAAAACTAGGACCCAGGGACTCAAAAATCATCCAATAAGCCCAGTTCTACGGCTGATGCTGTTATCTTCAGCGCAGAAAGACTACAACTGGCCTAGAAACAGTCGACAAAAACTGAGTCCCTGCTGTTCCCAAATTTATCATCGAAAACCAGTTCTACGGCTGACGATGAAATCTTCAATGTACATTGACGGTTGCTTGCTCAGAAACCGTTGACAAAAACTAGGACCTAGGGACACAAAAATCATCCAATAAGCCCAGTTCTACGGCAGACGGTGACATCTTCAGCGCACAAACACTACTACTGAGTCCCTGCTGTTCTCAAAATGATCCTCAAAAACCATTTCTACGGCTGACGATGAAATATTAATTGTACGTAGACTATTGCTTGCTCAGAAACCGTTGATGAAAACTAGGACCTAGGGACCCGAAAATAATGCAATAAGCACAGTTCTACGGTACCGACACGACATCTTGGCAGCAGAAAAGACTACTAACGGCTCGTAAAAGCTGATCGACAAAAACTGAGTCTATGGTGTTCCAAAAATAATCCTCGAAAACGAGTTCTGCGGGTGACGAAGAAAATTTCAATGTAAATAGACTATTGCTTGCTCAGAAACCGTTGACGAATACTAGGACCCGGGGACCCAAAAATCATCCAATAAGCCCAGTTCTACGGCAGACGCTGACATCTTCAGCGCACAAACACTACTACTGAGTCCCTGTTGTTCCCAAAATCATCCTCGAAAACCAGTTCTACGGCTGACGATGAAATCTTCAATGTATATAGACTATTGCTTGCTCAAAAACCGTTGACGAAAACTAGGACCCACGGACCCAAAAATCAACTAATAAGGCCAGTTCTACGGCAGACGCTGACATTAAGCGCACATACACTACTACTGAGTCCCTGCTGTTCCCAAAATCATCCTCCAAAACCAGTTCTATGGCTGACGATGAAATATTCAATGTACGTAGACTATTGCTTGCTCAGAAACCGTTGATGAAAACTACGACCCAGGGACTCAAAAATCATCCAATAAGCCCAGTTCTACGGCTGACGCTGACATCTTCAGCGCAGAAAGACTACTACTGGCTCAGAAACAGTCGACAAAAACTGAGTCCCTGCTGTTCCCAAAATCATATCATCAAAAACTAGTTCTACGAATGACGATGAAATGTTTAATGTACATAGACTATTGCTTGGTCAGAAACCATTTCCGAAAACTAGGACCCACGAACACAAAAATCATCCAATAAGCCCAGCTCGGCGACCCAGAGCAGCGACATCTTAGGCACACAAAATCACTTCACATCGACACATACACTACTACTGAGTCCCTGCTGTTCCCAAAATCATCCTCCAAAACCAGTTCTATGGCTGACGATGAAATCTTCAATGTACGAAGACTATTGCTTGCCCAGAAACCGTTGAGGAAAACTAGGACCCAGGGACCCAAAAATCATCCAATAAGCCTAGTTCTACGGCTGACGCTGTCATCTTCAGCGCAGAAAGACTACAACTGGCCCAGAAACAGTTGACAAAAACTGAGTCCCTGCTGTTCCCAAAGTTATCATCGAAAACTAGTTCTACGGCTGATGATGAAATCTTCAATGTACGTAGACTATTGCTTGCCCAGAAACCGTTGAGGAAAACTAGGACCCAGGGACCCAAAAATCATCCAACAAGCCCAGTTCTACGGCAGACGCTGACATCTTCAGCGCACAAACACTACTACTGAGCCCCAGCTGTTCCCAAAATGATGCTCGAAAACCAGTTCTACGGCTGACGATGAAATATTCAATGTACGTAGACTATTGCTTGCTCAGAGGTGAGATGGTAATCCCACCATCCTTTTAACTGGCCAGAGAAACCAGCGATAAGGAGTTCAGCAATAGCTTTATCTGGGGTGCCGGTCTGGGTTTTGTAGGCATTTGCTGCCATGGTCATTTGTTGGAGAGTGTTTAGGATATTATATTCGGACATTCCATCTATATTTCATTCATAGAGGGAAGAGGCATTATACTTGTGTTGAGTAAGAATAGTTGGTTCAGTTGTTATGGAAATGTCTGGGGCAATGGTTGTTTTGGGAGTTTGCCAGGTAAGTCTGTTTAGGGTAAGTGGTTTTTATGGAGAAGTACCTTCATCAAAAGATGCCTGAGGACTATGCTGTAAAGTGTTGACTTGATTTGTAGAGGTAGAAGGGTTGGTTATTTGTGGTGTGTTGGGGACAGTTAAAGATGAACTGTCAAGGTGTTGTAGATGCGTTTTAATAGCTTTAAGAAAATCTGTTTGGTTGTCTTGGATCTGTGTTTGGCTGGTTTTTGTAATTTGGTAGGGTTTGAAGACTGGGTTTTTTAGCTTTAAGTCGGTTGAGGTTTTAATGCCAGCTGAACTTGTATCAGTTCTTTGTATTTATTTCTCAAGCCGTGTAAGCTGCTTTCCTAAGGTATTAAGGTTGGTGTTTGTAAGGGGCAGCCTCGACAGTCTGGTTATTATGGGTTATTTGGATATTTATCAAGGGTGGATGTTCAGACTCAACTGTAGGTCCACTGGTGAGGTTCCATACAGGGGTTTTTGACCTTGATGTGACCGGACATGCATGCTTAATGGATGCAAAAGGATATGAAATGTGATGTTCAGATGCATAATATAATTCGAACCAATCAAAGAATAGAATTTGTATTTTATATAGCGCAATGAAATTATAAAATTGTTTTTGTATTTCATTTCTATGTTCGAGAAAGTTTTGAAAAAACCAAATTCGTTTTGTGGAGTTACAGGCTGAATAGAAATCCTTTTTGAAAAGTGGTTTGTCAAGAACAAAATGTTTTTCTGAAGTCAAAACATTCAGCTCGTTTTGGATATTTTCGTGAATGGCTCGAAAAAGGTCGGTGAAGTTGGAGGAGATGGTTGCTCAAGGTTTGTATAGACAGGTTTTGGTATATTTGTAGTATGGTCTGCATTTTGGAAACTAGGGGAAGGGATATCGGATGTAGATTTTCTTGGAAGGTTTTCGTGATAAGGGATATTAATAACAGAAGGGATTTTGGAAATTCTTCCTAAATCTATTGTACTGGAAGAGGAAGAGGCTTCTGAGAATCTGGAACTTGTAGAGTGTTGGTGGAAAGACAGTTTGACTTTTCTATCTGTATATTGGGTAATTTTTTTAATTTGGACATTGGGTTGAGGTGGTGGTGGTAGTTCTGGTGGTGCTGCACCTTCAAGGATCCAATCTTCTGGTAGGGATATGTCTTTCCATTGGTTGCTTTTGGGATAACAGTGTTTGAGCGGGATAAATCTGTTTGTAGTAGGAGTGTTTTGCCTTTTTGAGATTGGAATTTGTGTTTGCTGGCAAAGGCTGAGAACATGGCTTTGTAATGGATTTTGAATATGAGAGCAACAGGGATAGATCCTTCGAGCATGTCATAGTTGTGGGTCTTTATTTGTAGTAGCATACTCTACAAGATATTTTTGTCTTTGAGGGATATGGTTATGTTTGGATAACAGTCAAATGATACTGGCCCACTGCAAAGGCTAGACTCAATAGAACTGAGGAGGGAATCCTGGAAGTTTTGAAACCTAGCATCACGGAGGACAGCTAGAATGGAGGTGTTTAAGCCTTCTTTTGTAAGGGGTTTTATTCCGACCTGGATAAGGCCAACATGAATATATTTATAGTTTCGGGCTAGATGTTTTTGTAAGGATTTTTGGGAGAGGAGTTGAATGGTTTCAAAAGGTTTGGTAAGCTGAATATCTCGCTCTTCAGTTTTGATAGTAAAATCTGTTTTGAAAATATCATATTTAGATTTTTGATAAATCTGAGTTTGGGAAATTTTTGGAATTTTCCAGTCATCAATGTTTTTTGTAAAGTCTTCAATAGTTATCTCTTCACTTTGTACTATTCTTCAGCTTTCAGAAGATTCAGAGGTAGAGAAAGCTGAAAGAGAAGTAGTCCTGTGAAAGACGGAATCCATAGAAAGGAAACATAAACTAGGAAACAGGCTGCAGGTTATATGGATTTATTGCCCTAAAACTCAAACGGGACTTACACCATTCAGTTGCATACCTATAATCTAATGGTCTCTTGTTCTTTCTAAGAATACTGGCTTTTATGTTACTATTCCCACCCAGATCCCAATAGGCTC
>JACEGQ020000132.1:0-20746 GCA_015852605.2 Populus deltoides | reverse complement strand
GGTGTGTCAATAGCTGCATTTTTAGGAGGCAGTCAAGTTTTGGGGGTCATCCCCAAAGCTTTAGCAAAAGAAGACCTCCTTGGAAAAACAAGAACTACAGGTCTCCACAATGTCTGAACGATTGAATACAATGTTTAAACATGCTGATGCCTTTATTGCCTTACCAGGTGGTCTGGGTACATTGGAAGAGATCTTTCATATTTCCTCTTGGGCCCAACTGCACATTCACCATAAACCTATAGGTTTGTTAAATGTTAATGGTTTTTACGATAAATTGTTGTCTTTTTTTGATCAAGCTGTGGAACATGAATTTCTAACATCTTCGGCACGACGAATCATAATCTCTGCTGCTACTGCTGAACAATTGATTGACCAACTACAATCTTTCATCCCTATCATTGATCCCTCTATGAGTCGCATACATTGGTCAACTGAGAAAAGCCGTAAAAAGCTTAGATTAGATTTGAGCCTTCATTTGTGAAACCTTGTGTCTTTTGGTTTTATTAATATCTTATTATTTTGTTTTGTTATTTCTTATATTTGTTTAAGTGTGTTTCAGGTTTGTCAGTATTCGTTGTTTCAGGTGATGTCTTCTCTATACTCTATCTTTCTACCTTAGGACATTGAGGACAATGTCTCTTTTTGGGTTGGGGGGAAAGGGTAGTAGTTGATATTAAAAAAAAAAAAAACCTAATGTGTTTTCTTTTTCATAAACTATTTGCAAAACTGTTATTAAGATGGTAGAGTAATGAGTATTGACTCTTGAGACGCATCTTAGTAAACATTCATAACTAGGTCTATTATTACACTTCTTGAAATATTCAGGTTTACAAACTCTCGCATTGTTATCACTTGACTCGCTTATGTACTTATTTAACAAGTATTAGTAAACTTTCATTTTCACACACACACTTTAACATATGATTGTGGGTTGCATATTGGATTATTACATTATTTATGTTCTTTTGTTAAAGATAACAACTAAGGAAAAGGGATAGTATAAAAAAAAAAAAAAAGTATATATAATAAAAAAAACGTAGATAAGTTTGGTTTAGTGGCCTCCTAATCTAAGCAATTAAGGCCGAAGGGGTGTTTTAATACCTAATACCCTAAAGTCAACTGACTTGGGAGCTATTGGCCCAAAGCTTGTTACATGGGTTAAGGAGAAAAGCTTAAGGGAATCAAACATTGCACTATCTACGTATCGATTTCCGAACCCGAGTTATTAAGCTCGATGGGGTGTCTCAACACCTAATGCCCTAAGACCAACTGTGCGGGAGTCATTAGCCGAAAGCTCGTTCTGAGGGTTAAAACAGCATTGTGTTTTAAGTTATATGTGTATATATATAAAAAAAAAGAAAAAAAAAAGAAGAAAATAATCCCAACCCAAGGAAGTTAACTTTGAAACATTAGAACAAAAATCTTGTTTTCTTCCAATAAAAGCCCCATCATCTATGTTTTCATATATTGAGCACATAAAAAGGAAGGTTTATTAATATTTTGTTTAAAAGGTATTGAGCAGATATATAAATTTAATGAGATTTTGTTTACTTGGTTAGATTAATGGAAGTTAAATGATGAATGCCTTGCTTTGTGGAACTTGCAAATTGTTTTTCTATTTTAACGCTTTGATTACTAGGGACTAGTAATAAGCTGGTTAGGGGTGTGATTAGTACTTAAAAGTGCATTTTTATCAAGGTTTTATATCATCATTTTGCACTTGAAGTATTAATAACTCCTTAACTAGAGCATGTTTTATAATAATAGATCTGATAATATAAGATAGCTTTAATTTATGGTAAATGTTCATTTTAAATCACGGTGATGTGCCAGAGTGAATGATTTGAAAATCGGCAAACAATAAATCGGCGAAAATGGATGAAGGATGGGTCTAGTTGTGTTGTCTTTCTTTTGGTGTTTAGGCTGGATTATAGTGATTTTAAGGTAAATAAGATGGGGGATAGACTAGAATGATACTTTGATAAGTCGATCTGGATGCCACAAAGATCAATCTAGGATTTCGACGCCACACTCTTTGTGATTGAAGAGTGATAAGTCAGGTAGGGTTCTTCACAAAATCAATTTGGAAGAACAACTTCGTATTCTGTGAATTCGGTTTCAAATATTGGCCAAAAGTCCTTTATTACATATTCGATACTATATTTATAAGCTGGAACATCCCTCCGAAGTTAGGAAAAATTCAACATGGCAGAAGTCAAGCCCAAAAAATAGACTTTGACAAACTAACCTAGACAAATTAACTAGCACACGTTTTTTGACCTTTCTAACATAAATAGACAAAATTTAAAACAACCATATCTTGTTACACAAAAGTCCAATGCAATCATGGTTGGACAATCTAGAAAGAACATGTTCTGAACTTGAAATCCACCTAGATTAGTCTTGTTTTCACATGCAATGGATGACTTCAAATTCAGGTTCAAATTCATTTGGCTTTGTTCGACCATAAACAACGATCAATTCCTTCACTTATTTGCATATCAACCCAAATTCAAGTAGCCCAGCATCAAAAGAACCATTAAGTGCTTTTCCCATCTCCAAGTTCCAATTGTAGGCAAATAAACATCCTTGAACCAATTTCAAATTGATTGCTAATTTTTAACTCCGATGCGGACTTCAATCATTCCAATTTGACTCGTCAAGGCCCTTTGTAGTTGTTTAGCTCTCGCTCTTATCATTGGACCATCTGAATCCTCTTGCATATTAGTTTTAGCTTTACAAGATGGATTATAATTCCCATGATGCACATCAGCAGGCATATCTCACAATTCAAAGGATTGATTGATGTGATTAACTATTGAAAGTGAAAGGACAAAGAAACGGCTAAGATTAGAAAGGAGATACCGATTCAATTCAAATTGGAACACTTGTTTAGTTATTGGGTCATATCTAGAGTTGTAGATCTTGGATTACAGCTTAATTTATATGGATGGAAAGCTAAGAAATAGGCCTACAATGTTCATGAATAGTGTAAGACCCAAATCTGCCATTTTCAAATTCAAAGTTTGGCCACAAAAGAGAAGTCCGAATCATCACCGTAATCCAGCCCAAACACTACTTAGAATTTTACCCATATCTGGAGTTCTAGAAGGCAACATGATGTGAAATTTGGTGGGTGGAAGGACAAGACAATTTCCAACAACTTTCATGAAGAAGATTTTCTCAAATTCGGATGGTAACAATGACATTTCATCCAGACAAGAGCTTGAGGTCTATCCACCACGTCCACTAACAACACTACTCAGTATTTTAGCCATATCTCGAGCTCTAGTGATCCAAATGCTCTGAAATTTTATGGGTAAAAAGATAAGATGATTGCCAACAACTTTCATGAGGAACACTTTGCCAAATTCTGAATGGATCAATGTCATTTCATCCAGCCAAAGTGCTTGAGTGCTACTATCCACCAAGTCCACTAAATCAATAGTTGGCCACTACATCAATAATCAATTACCAAATGAATAGTTCTAAATTTTAGCCTATAAAAGGAGGCATTTGCCATTCATTTAGAAATCTTGGTTGTAAGATCAAGATCATGTTCTTGCTCTCTCTTTATTGTTGTAATGCTTAAGTTTTATTTTCATTAATCTCTTGTTCATGCTTTTCATTTCCTTTACTATACTTAGTTAACTTATATCATGTTTATGTTCTTATCTTGTTTATTTATGTTCTTCTTCTTTATTATGTCTAGTTAAGTTAATTATTTCAAGGTGACAAGGTTTTACTAATGGTGTTAGAATAAGTATAATATGAACTCAACATGGACTTCAATGCTTAAATCTTAAATAAGTTTGCTATTAACATGTCTTATCATTTTTATCTTATTAATCCTTAATACCTTGCTTGTTAAATGGTTAATCTAGATTTGTGTTGTATAACACTTGGTACATCAAATACTTGATCCTTCATAGTCTTCACCAACATCGTTATTATGAGAGGAACTTGATTTGTTGTCAACATAAGTTAGCATCATGAATACTGATAAAATTTATAAGTATGGTGTTACGTAAATAAGATGATTAATATGATCATGTTGATAATTTATAAAGAGTTTATACTTTACTTATCTCTAATACTATTAGTGGATCCTCTAATATTGACATTTGTTTTTATCATTGTTTAATCTTCACATTAATCTTACATCTCAAAGTCCTCTTTTAACTCATCATCATCACTATCATCATTATTCTTCTGGTGTTGTTGTTGTTATTATTATTATTAATTTATATAGTTCATCTCCATGTGGTTCGACCCCGATCTTGCCGGGTTATTTATTACTTTGACACTCCTGCACTTGGGATAAGATATGAACTCTTTGATCGTGTCACTTGCTCTATACTATCTTGTGTGTTGTGTTTTAAGCTAAGGTAATTAATTTGTGTGTGCGACATCGCGACATCGTATGCAGACACAACATCTCATGGAACCTTTGTTGTTATTGTTGTTGTTGTTGTTGTTGTTGTTTTATTAATTATAATTTATACAATTAACCTCTATGTGGTTCGACCCGGTCTTGCAGGGTTATTTATCTTGTGACACTCCTGCACTTGGGATAAGACATCAACTCTTTGATCGTGTCAAGTTTTTGGCGCCGTTGCCGGGAAGGTAAATTCTTGTATAAATTATAATATTTATTTTATTTTTATTTTTCACTTTTCTTGTATCTAACTTTTGTTTCTTTTTCTCTTGTTTTCTTCTTCTTTTTATTCTCTTCTTACACGTGCATGAGAGTTTGGTCACGTACATTAAGTAGTAGACTTTGTAGGGTATCCTCATTATTTTCAGAAAATATGGCTGAAGAAGATAACCAATCACTTCATAATGAGAATAATCGAGTTAGAACACTAAGAGACCACATGAATCCAACAAGAACAAGTGCACCCTCATGTATAGTTTTTCCTCCTGATGCATCTCACTTTAATTTTAAGTCAGGCATTATTCAACTTTTACCTTCTTTTCATGGCTTAGATCTAGAAAATTCATACTTGCATTTGCGAGAATTTAAAGAAGTCTGTAATACCTATAATGACTTAAATTGTAGCATGAACACCATCAGATTAAAGTTTTTTTCTTTAGTTAAAAGATAAAGCTAAAACATGGCTCTGATTCTTAGGTCAGGATCCATTTGTGCTTGGGATGAAATGCAACAACAATTTTTAAAGAAGTTTTTTCCATCTCACAGAACAAACTCTTTCAAAAGACAAATTACCACTTCACTCAAAAACCGGGTGAAACATTTTATCAATGTTGGGATAGGTATCGAGATTTGCTTAATACTTGTCCTCATCATGGTTTTGAAACATGGAGATTGGTTTCACATTTTTATGATGCATTAACACCTAAAGATAGGCAAATGGTGGAATTGATGTGCAACGGAACTTTTGAAAATAAAGACCCTGATGAAGCAATGGAGTACCTAGACTTGCTAGCTGAAAATGCTCAAAATTGGGACACTACAGGGGCTTATGAGGCACCAGGTAAAACTCAACCTCATACATCTAGTGGAGGTATGTACAACCTTAGGGAAGATCATGACCTCCAAGCTAAATTTGCATCTTTAGCTAGAAAAGTCGAGGCACTTGAATTTAAAAAGAATGGTCAATTAAAATCTGTTCAAGACATTGTGTGTCAAATCTGTGAAATGAATGAACATGCAACCAATGACTGTCCAACTTTGCCTTCTTTCAAGTAATGCCTCCATGAACAAGCCCATGTTTTAAACAGTTTCCAAAGGCCCAGTCATAACCCATATTCGCAAACATACAACCCTGGTTGGAGAAATCACCCAAATTTCAGTTGGATGAGTGGTAACAATAATGCATAAACTTCATAGCCACCGTTTCATGCACCCCATAATTTCCAAAATTCTCATGGATATGCACCTCCTTATGATCCACCTCCTAGAAGAAATCTTGAGGAAACATTGCATGCATTCATTGAAAAGCAGGAGACAATCAACACTCAAAATGCTCAAACCATGGCAGATCTAAAAGATGCTCTTGCAAAATTCACATCTGCTCTCAGTTTTCAAGAAAAAGGTAAGTTTCCATCTCAACCACAGCAAAATCCCAAGGGGCAATAGAATGCAAACGCAAGTAGTTCTGGAAGCCAACACATGGATCAAGTCAAAACAGTCATCACTCTTCGCAGTGGTAAAGTTATTGAAAAACCCACTCTTGAACCTTGTGAGAAATACGAGTTAATCTCCGAGGGTAAGGAAGGGGTTGAATCTGAACATTGCAAAGAAAAGACTGATTTCCCACCAGCACTTCCATTTCCTCATGCCATGACCAAACAAAGGAAAGTCAATCACAACTCTGAAATCTTTGAAACTTTCAAACAGGTAAGGATCAATATTCCTTTGTTGGATGCTATTAAACAGGTACCTTTTTATGCTAAATTTTTAAAAGATCTGTGCACTGTGAAGAGAAAACTGAATGTGAAAAAGAAAGCCTTTTTAGCCGAACAAGTAAGTGCCATTCTTCAGAACAATAATGCTTTGAAATATAAAGACCCTGGTTGTCCTACAATTTCTTGCTTTATTGGAGAATATAAAATTGAAAGAGCTTTACTTGATCTTGGAGCTAGTGTGAATTTACTTCCATATTCAGTCTTTCAGAGTCTCAATCTAGGTGAGTTAAAACCAACCACGTAACTCTTTTACTTGCCGATAGATCCGTAAAAGTGCCTAGAGGAATAGTTGAAGATGTGTTAGTTCAAGTTGATAAATTCATTTATCCTGTGGATTTTATTGTCTTGGATACACAACCTGTTGAAGCATGTAATTCAATTCCTGTTATTTTAGGACGTTCGTTTCTTGCAACTTCTAATGCATTGATTAATTGTAGGAATGGACTGATGAAGTTATCATTTGGAAACATGACATTGGAGATGAATATTTTCAACATTTGCAAGCAACCTGGAGATAATACTGATTTACAGGAAGTGGACTTTATTGAAAAATTAGTTCATGATCAATTTGAAACTATTTCCAATGAAATTGAGTTTAATGAATCTGAGAATTTGCAAATGATTTATTTTCAGGAAGAATCAAAGGCAAGTAATTGGAGACCACAAATTGAGGAATTGCCATCACAATCAATTGAGTCCATACCTTCCAGTGTTCAACCACCAAAACCTGATTTGAAGCCGTTACCATTCAATCTCAAATACTCATTTTTGGGAGAAAATGAAACTTTTCCGATAATAATTTCTTCCAAACTTAATGCACATCAAGAAGGTAAGTTATTACAAACTCTGAAAATGCACAAAAATGCATTAGGATGGACCATAGCTGACATAAAAGGAATTAGTCCTTTGATTTGCACACACAAGATTTATTTAGAGAAAAATGCTAAACCCTCTAGAGAAATGCAACGAAGGCTTAATCCTAATATGAAAGAAATAGTGAGAAATGAAGTCATTAAGCTTCTTGATAATGGAATCATTTATCCTATTTCGACAAAGAAATGGGTAAGTCCTACCCAAGTTGTACCCAAGAAGTCTGGAGTCACTGTGATAACAAATGAGAAAAATGAGTTAATTCCAACTAGAACCATTACTGGTTGGCAGATGTGCATTGACTATTGAAAACTTAATTCAATGACTAGAAAAGATCATTTCCCTTTACCTTTCATGGATCAAATCCTAGAAAGAGTTGCAGGTCATTAATTTTATTGTTTCCTAGATGGCTATTCAGGTTATAATCAAATTGAAATTGCATTGGAAGATCAAGAGAAGACTACTTTCACATGTCCATTTGGTACTTTTGCATATCGAAGGATGCCTTTTGGTTTATGTAATGCACCAGCCACATTTTAAAGATGCATGCTTAGCATATTCAGTGATATGGTTGAACGTTTTCTTGAAATTTTTATGAATGATTTTTCTGTTTTTGGCGATTCATTTGATGATTATTTGACTAACTTAGAAAAGGTTTTGAGCAGGTGTGAAGAGAAGAATCTTGTGCTCAATTGGGAAAAATGTCATTTTATGGTAACAAACAGCATTGTACTTGGTCACATTGTTTCATCAAAAGGAATTGAGGTTGACAAATCTAAAATTGAGTTAATTGCCAACTTACCAACACCAAAATCTGTTAAAGATGTTAGATCATTCTTAGGACATGCTGGTTTTTATAGAAGGTTCATCAAAGATTTTAGTGTCATATCTAAGCCATTGTGTAACTTTCTAACAAAGGAAAATGTTTTTGAATGGATTTGAACAATGTGAAAAAGCCTTTGTTAAACTTAAAAACTTGCTTACTTCTGCTCCTGTCATTCAACCTCCTGATTGGTCATTACCTTTTGAAATAATGTGTGATGCTAATGATTATGCCGTAGGGCTTGTCTTTAGGATAAAGAAAAGATAAGAAACCCTATGTGATTTACTATGCAAGTAAAACTTTAAATAGTGCTCAAATGAATTACACTACTCTTTGAAAAGGAATTACTTGCAATAGTATTTGCATGTGACAAGTTCAGATCTTATCTTGTTGGCTCACCTGTTGTTGTTTTTAGTGATCATGCGCTTTTGAAATATCTTCTTTCAAAAAAGGATTCTAAGGCTAGATTAGTACGGATGGATTTTGTTACTTCAAGAATTTGATATCACAAGCAAAGACAATAAGGTCACCGAAAATGTTGTCGCGGATCATTTGTGAAGATTAACAACGGATTCGAGATCCGACATCACACCAATCGATGACTACTTTTCGATGAATCTTTATTTTCCGTCTCTACAATGCCTTGGTTTGCTAATATTGTTAATTTTCTTGTTTCAGGATATTTGCCAGCTCATTGGAGCACCCAAGACAAAAGAAAGTTCTTGAACGAAGTGAAGAACTTTTATTGGGATGACCCTTATTTATTCAAATATTGTCCTGATCAAATATTTGAAGATGCATTCGACACTTGAGGTAAGTAGTGTATTCATTAAGTTTTGTCATTCCGAGGCATGTGGGGGTCATTTCTCATCGAAGAAGACAACAACAAAAATCTTACAAAGTGGATTTTATTGGCCCACCATGTTCAAGGACACGTATGCATTCTGGAAGATTTGTGAAAATTGTCAAAAGTTGGGGTCTATTTCAAAACGTCACATGATGCCTTTAAATCCTATACTTGTCATTGAAATATTTGATTTTTGGGGTATAGATTTAATGAGTCCATTTCCTCCTTCATTTGGTTTTATGTACATATTGGTTGCATAGATTATGTTTCAAAATGGATAGAGGCAATTCCAAGTCGAAATAACGATCACAAAGCAGTGATCAAGTTTTTGAAAGAAAATATCTTAAGTTGATTTGGAATTCCTCGAGCCATGATAAGTGATGGTGGAACACATTTCTACAACAAGTCATTTGAGTCTTTAATGAAAAAATATGGAATCACACACAAAGTTGTCACCCCTTATCACCCTCAAACAAGTAGACAAGTAGACCTTGCTAATAGGAAGATCAAACAGATCTTGGAGAAAACAGTGAACCCTAATAGGAAAGACTGGTCTTTAAGACTTAATGATGTACTTTGGGCTTATCGAACTACTTATAAAACATCATTAGGTATGTCACCTTATAAACTAGTCTATGGAAAACCTTGTCACTTGCCTGTGGAACTTAAACATAAAGCTTATTGGGCTATTAAAGCTTTCAATTCAAATCTTGATGATGCTAGTCAGCTGCGAAAATTACAAATAAATGAGCTTGAGGAAATAAGAAATGATGCATATGACAATTCAAGAATTCATAAAGCAAGAATCAAAGAGTTTCATGACAAGAAAATACTTAGAAAAACATTCAATGTTAGTCAAAAAGTCTTGCTTTATAATTCTCGACTCCATTTATTTCCTGGAAAGCTAAGATCAAGATGGAGTGGTCCTTTTATTGTGAAACATGTGTATCCATATGGGGCCTGTGATATCGAGAATTCAAAGAATGGTAATGCTTTCAAGGTAAATGGACATCGTTTGAAAGTTTACTTTGACAATTTTTCAGGTTGAAAATGACTCTATTGAATTGGGTACTCCCGTATATAAAGATTGATTCTTTTTCTCACATTGTTTTTGTGTTTCTTTTTTGTGTGACTTTTGTTTTGCTAGTTTCTCTCACCCGGTCAAATGGCGGATAACGGTTACTCAAAGTGACTCTTAAAGTCGGTTCTTTCGGTTTCTCATGATAAGCCGATATCACGTATATATATTTGTGCAATTCTTTCTTTGTTTCTCCTTTCTTTGCATCTCTTTTCCACTTCTCATCTAAAAAAAATGGACACCACTTTTGAAAAATTGAAAAAAGTATTTTCTGCTCTCTCGCCTCGGGAATGCGATTACAAAAATTTACCGTGCCGGATGTGCAAGATTGCGATTGTTAATGAACCATGGAATTCACGAAGATATTTCTTTGGCTAATTGAAGCAAAGGTCCGATTATCGGGTGAGTCCTCCAATTCTTTCATTTCATACATGCCGAAGCGGGTAAAAGCACTTTGCAAAGAAACGTCGTGCAAAACGATTGCAAGTCATCCCCCGCAGATGTGCGGATGGACTTGTAATGCAAAATGTTGTTCTTTAGGAATGGTATCTATAAATCGTGAAGATAAAATACAGTTCATTAAGGATGGCTTGAGTAAGGAGTCTTTAGATAATCTTCTATTGACTCTTGAGACGCACCCTAATGGAGATGTGCATCGTGCAATTCATGATTTATGGCCACAATTCCATAAAGAACATGCTTGACATAGTCTTGGGAATCGACTAAAAAAAGACCTCGTTTGTCGGTTTTAAGAAAACTGGATGGGAAGCATATCCCTGACCCATAGAGGGCGTTTAAGCCGTTCTTGGACGTAAAACCAAGGGAAGATGTGAGTCACAATCACAACTGCTTGTACATACATATTTTTTAAAAAATAAAAATAAATAAAGTAATAAAGAGAGAGGCTCCGAACGGCCTACATATAGGTGGTATGATTGCATTTTCAATTTCTCATCTATAAATTCTTCTCTTCCTTCCCTTTATTTCTACTTAACTTATATCATGTTTATGTTCTTATCTTGTTTATTTATGTTCTTCTTCTTTATTATGTCTAGCTAAGTTAATTATGTCAAGGTGACAAGGTTTCACTAATGGTGTTAAAATAAGTATAATATGAACTCAACATGGACTTCAATGCTTAAATCCTAAACAAGTTTGCTATTAACATGTCTTATCATTTTTATCTTATTAATCCTTAATACCTTGCTTGTTAAATGGTTAATCTAGATTTGTGTTGTATAACACTTGGTACATCAAATACTTGATCCTTCATAGTCTTAACCGACATCGTTATTATGAGAGGAACTTGATTTGTTGTCAACATAAGTTAGCATCATGAATACCTGATAAAATTTATAAGTATGGTGTTACGTAAATAAGATGATTAATATGATTATGTTGATAATTTATAAAGAGTTTATACTTTACTTATTTCTAATACTATTAGTGGATCCTCTAACCTTGACATTTGTTTTTATCATTGTTTAATCTTTTACATTAATCTTCCATCTCAAAGTTCTCATTAATTTCTTCCTCTTCTTCTTTATTATTATTAGTATTACTACTACTACTACTAATATTAATATTATTATTGTTGTTGTTGTTGTTGTTGTTGTTGTTGTTGTTGTTGTTGTTGTTGTTGTTGTTGTTATTATTATTATGTACTTTAAGTATGCTCTGTGTTTGATCAAGGATCCTGACATTGTTGGTCTTGCCTTGTTCATTCGCATCAGAAATTTGTTTATATTATATAATATATCTCTTTGATCTTTCCATAAACTTCGATTATATAGGTTTGGAACCGTGACCCGATCTTTTAGATCATTCTCAGGTATAACAACGCCACGTACTGAGTATTATTATTATTACTATTACTATTATTGTTACTATTATTGTTGTTATTATTGTTGTTGTTGTTGTTTTATTAATTATAATTTATACAATTAACCTCTGCGTGGTTCGACCCGGTCTTGCCAGGTTATTTATTACTGTGACACTCCTGCACTTGGGATAAGACATCAACTCTTTGATCGTGTCAACGATCCAACGGTTGGATCGAAAGGTATGTCCATTTTGACTCGTTACTCAAGTCTGGCCGACCAGACCTCCTCGTCACCGAAGTTGCGAATCCATAGCAACCCCCAAGGAAAACATCCTACGAAAACTCGTGCAAACATTTAAGTGCGAGCCAACATTCGGATCAAAATTTATGGCCATGTTGACCCGTTACTCCAGTCTAGTTTATCAGACCTCCTAGTCACCGAGTAGCGATTGCATATCATCCCCAAGGAAAATAGTAAAAACTCATGTAAAGATGTAAAAGCCGATCCAATTATCAAATCCAAAGCTATGGCCATTTTGACATGTTGCTCAATGTTGGTCGACCCGGACCTCCTCGTCATCGGTAGCGATTCGAGTAACACCAAGGAAAAGGCCTCTGGCGAAACTCGTGCAAAAATTTAAGCGCGATCCGACTGTCGGATCCAAAGCTATGGCCATTTTGACCCGTTACTCAAGTCTTACATGTGAAAAATTCAGGTCTTATCTTGTTGGCTCACTGTTATTGTTTTTAGTGATCATGCGACATTGAAATATCTTCTTTCTAAGAAAGATTCTAAGGCTAGATTGGTTCGGTGGATTTTGTTACCTCAAGAATTTGATATCACAATCAAAGACAAGAAAGACACGAAAATGTTGTCGTGAATCACTTGTCAAGATTGACAACAGATTAGAATCTGACATCACACCTGTCGATGGTTTGCTTTCTGACTAATCTTTATTTTACCGTCTCTACAATGCCTTGGTATGCTAATATTGTTAATTTTCTTGTTTTTAGGACAATTGCCGGCTCATTGGAGTACCAAGACAAAGAAAGTTCTTGAACAAAGTAAAGAACTTTTATTGGGATGACCCTTATTTATTCAAATATTGTCCTAACTTTCAAAGATGCATTCACGACAATGAGGTAAGTAGTGTCATTAAATTTTATCATTCGAGGCATGTGGAGGTCATATCTCATCAAGAAAGACCAACTGCAAAATCTTACAAAGTGGATTTAAGCGGCCCACCATGTTCAAGGACTCATATGCATTCTACAAGACTTGTGAAAATTGTCAAAAGTTAGGATCTATTTCAAAACGTCACATGATGCCCTTAAATTCTATTCTTGTCATTGAGATCTTTGGTTTGTTGGGGTATAGATTTCATGGGTCCATTTCATCCATCATTTGGTTTCTTGTACATAATTAGTCACGGTGAGATTATGTTTCAAAATGGATAGAAGCAATTTCAAGTTGAAATAATGACCATAAAACAATAATAAAGTTCTTAAAAGAAAATATTTTGAGTCGATTTGGAATCCCTCGAGCCATGATAAGTGATGGTGGAAAACATTTTTACGCAACAAGCCATTTGAGTCTTTAATGAAGAAATATGGAATCACACACAAAGTTGCCACCCCTTATCACCCTCAAACAAGTGGACAAGTGGAGCTTGCTAATAGGGAGATCAAACAAATCTTGGAACAAACAGTGAACCCTAATAGGAAGAGCGGTCTTTAAGATTTAATGATGCACTTTGGGCTTATCCGAGCTGCTTATAATAAAACATCATTAGGTATGTCACTTTATAGACTAGTCTATGGAAAACCTTGTCACTTGCCTGTGGAACTTGAACATAAAACTTATTGGGCTATTAAAGCTTTCAATTCAAACCTTGATGATGCTAGTCAGCTGCGTAAGTTACAAATAAAGGAGCTTGAGGGAAATAAGAAATGATGCATATGAGAATTCAAAAATTCATAAAGCAGAATCAAAGAATTTCATGACAAGAGAATCATGAAAAATATTTGATGTTGGTCAAAAGTTTTGCTTTATAATTCTCGACTCCATTTATTTCTGGAAAACTAAGATCAAGATGGAGCGGTCCTTTTATTGTGAAACATGTGTATCCATATGGGACTTGTTATATCGAGAATCAAAGAATGATAATGTTTTCAAGGTAAATGGACATTGTTTGAAAGTCTACTTTGACAATTTTTCAGGTTGAAAATGACTATTGAATTAAGTGATCCTCGTATATAAAGCTTGATATTTGTATATATTTGTGCAATTCTTTGCTCTTTCTCTCTTCTTTGAATCTTTTCTCCAATTCTCGTTTGAAAATGGACACCACTCTTGAAAAATTGAAAAAGTACTTTCCGCTTTGCCTCGTAATCACGATTACAAAAATTTACAGTGCTAGATGTGCAAGATTGAGGGTTGTTAATGAATCATGGAATTCACGAAGAGATATTCGTTGGTGATGGAAGCAAAGGTCAGGTTATCGGTGAGTCCTCTAATTCTTTCATCTCATACATGCCTGGAACAGGTAAAAGCACTTTTGCAAAGAAACGTCGTGCAAAACGACTGAAAGTCTGTCACAAATGTGCTACATGGACTTGTAATGCAACATGTCATTCTTTAGGAATGGTATCTATAAACGTGAAGATAAAATACAATTCATTAAGGATGGCTGGGCGCATCCTAGTGGAGATGTGTATTGTGTTATTCATGATTTATGGCCATAATTTCATAAAGAACATGATCGACTTAGTCTTGGGAATCTGACTATAAAAGACCCTGTTTGCCAGTTTTTAAGAAAACTGGATTGGAAGCCTATCCCTGACCTATAGAGGGCGTTTAAGGCTGTTCTTGGGCGTAAAACCAAGGGAAGATGTGAGCCACAATCCACAACTACCTGTACATACACATGCCTTTTAAAATAAATAAATAAATAAAGAGAGAGAGAGTGTGTGTGTGTGAGAGACCCCAGCTGGCCTACATATAGGTGGTATAATTGCATCTTCAATTTCTCATCTATAAAATCTTCTCTTTCTTCCCTTCATTTCTACTCAACTCATACATTTAACAAATATATAGGTGTATAGAAATGGCGAGGTTCCTCAGTCATCACATCGAAATATTTGTGTTTTTGGTGGATCGAGTCACGGGAAGAAAAGGAGTTTTTAGAATCAGCAAATAATCTTGAGTCAGGTATTGGTGAGAGAAAGATTCATTTAGTGTATGGAGGAGGCAGACCTTGGGTTAATGGGGGGTGTGTCAATAGCTGTATTTTTAGGAGGAAGTCAAGTTTTGGGGTTCGTCCCCAAGCTTTAGCAAGGGGACATCATTGGAAAAACAATTGGAGAGGAACTACTGGTCTCCATAATGTTGATCGAATGAATGCAATGTTTAACCATCTTGGCGCCTTCATTGCCTTACCGGTGGTACAGGCACATTGGAAGAGATCTTTCATATTTCCTCTTGGGCCAAATTGCCACATTCACCATAAACCTATAGGTGCAGTTAAATGTTAATGGTTTTATGATAATTTGTTGTCTTTTCTTGATCAAGGTGTGGAGCAGGGAATTTCTAACATCTTTGGCATGACAAATCATAATCTCTTACGCTCTTCTTTGAACAATTGATTGACTAACTACAATCTTTCATCCCTGTAATTGATCCTTCCATAAGTTGTATAAATTGGTCAACTAAGGAAAATTTGTAAAAGCTTAGATTGGATTTGAGCCTTTGTTTGTGAAACCTTATGTCTTTTGGTTTTATTAATAGCATAGTATTTTGTTTTGTTATTTCTTATATTTGTTTAAGTGTGTTTTGGGTTTGTCGAGTGTTTGGTTGTTTGGGTGATGTTTTCTATACTCTATCTTTCTACCTTATGATATTGAGGACAATATCTCGTTTTAGTTGGGGAGAGGGTAGTAGTAGTTGAGAAAAAAAAAATAACTAGCGCTTTTTGTTTTTAAAGCCATTTGACAATAGCAGTTATTATAGGATAGTGAGTAAGGAGGAATTTTAGTGACTCTTGAGGCGCATCTTAGTAAACATTTTCCAATGGTTATTTGCAATATTCATAACAAGGCATATTAGAATACTTCTTGAAATATTCGGGTTTACAAACTCTCACATTGTTATCACTTGATTTTGCTTTCGTATACTCATTTAACAAGTATTCTTAAACCTTCATTTTCACACACACACTTTAACATATGATTGTGGGTTGCACATTGGATTCTTATATTATTGATATTCTTTTGTTAAAGGTAACAACTTCACGGGTGGTGTGGTTGGTTATCACGCTAGCCTCACACACTAGAGGTTCCGGTTCGAACCGGGCTCGGACATCTTGAAGTCATATTAGTTATAAGATTTCGTGATCACTATATAGAAAGAATAAATAAATAAAAAAGTAGAGAGAGAGAGAGAGAGAGAGAGAGAGTGTCTTTGTCAGAGCTACATCTACTCCGTCCACCGTTGGATTGTTCTCATTTCCGACTATGTTGTTCCTTCCAACCTTCTCTCAACATTGGCCGAAACGGATTTGTTATCCAATCAGCGAGGTAAGAGATATTGATCTTGCAATATTTCTACTATGACGCATTTTAGGTTTGGAACTATGGAGAAGTGGTGAAGTTACGGCATAGTAAATGGATTGTCATAGACATGAAGGCCTTTGCCATATGTGAAGATTAAATCACGGTTCTTTGGAAAAGTTTCATCTTTTCTTGCTAGTTTTAGAGTGGTTTGTCGTAGCTTGATCTCCTTTGTTCCACGTTGGATGGATCGTTACCATTTTTGAGTATGTTGTTCTTGAACCCACTCTACATCTTGACCGAGCGGATCATTGTTATAATCAGTGTCTTTGGGGAGATATTGGCCTCGTAATTTTGTTAATTCTCTCGCTTCCTTCATGAACTATTACGCATCTTGTTGTTTTTTATGAGTTAGGTTCTTTATTTTTACGAGTTTAGGTTGCTTCTTGGACTCGGTTTATCTTATTAAATTTTGTTCTCTCTAGTATTTGTATGCTACCATAATGTCTCTATGTTCTTACGTGGAAAATGTTCCAATGGTTAGCTCTAACATTGAACAACCACAATCAAGTTAAGTCTGGACATACACATTAAGATTAGATTGAAGATATGTTGAATAGCCATGGGATGAGGATTTCTCAATTTCAAGTGATTACGATGTTGGTATAGAGAACCACTCTGTCCAAGCTCCTAATGTTGTTCGATAGAACCATGTGTTGGGTTCTAAAGTTGATGAGGTGAAGGTAGGGTCTCATCCAGAAGAACAACTAAAACCTAGACCCAGAATTGAACTTTTAAGCGCTTTGAAGGGTTACGATGTTGATGAAAGGAGGGTAGCAAGACCCTTGGCATTAGTTCGGTCGGTGATCGCACTTTGCTCCCCTACTATGGCGGATGGTGGTGTGACGGTGGCTCCTCCACTTGATGTGTTTGAAGATGGTTGCGAATTTGGAATCCGCCCTAGTTGGTCATTTTGTGGGCAGAATTACGGTATCTAAGTGGTTAATTCTATCGGAAGTTTTTGTCTTTGGATAGCGGTTTCTTCATCTTGATTTTTGATTACGTTGATCATGCCACTAATGTGTTGGAGCGTTGAGCCCGCATTGTAGCGCATCCTTTGGTGTTAAGCGTTGGCGGTAGAACATGCGATTTTGAAAGATGATTTGGCGAGGGGTTAGTATGGGTTACAGTGTATAATGTCCCTCTCAAGTATTGGACTATTAAGGGGGTTGGTATGTAGCGAGTGCTATTAAGTCCCCCTTAATGTGGATCATACGACATTGTTGCGTAAAAGGCTTAGTTACGCGAGAGTTTGCGTTGAGATAGATGCTTCAAAGGCGTTGGTTAAGGAATATGATCTTATTTGTCCAAATGGGTTATTCCTACCAATTTCAGTGATCACGAATGGATCTGGTCGAAGTCGGTTAATTGCAATGTCTTTGGACACACCCGCATTATGTGCTACTAATAACATTGATAATCTTAAAGTGGTGTGAGGGGTAAGAGGAATCTAGGAGCTATGAACTCTAAATCTGCGGATAACAAAGCGAGTCGGGTTTGATGTGGCGGTAGTTGGTGGAGGCAAACAAGGTTACGTGAGTGGGGAGAATGCCCCCCTTGGCATCTAAAGTGGGTAATTAATGAGAATGGTTGTTCAACATCTGGAATATATATGTCGATTGTAAGATGATTGATCATGCGGCATCGAGATGTGCACAATCTTTGCTTGTCGTGAAGATGAAAATCCTTCCTCTCCTCTTGTCTTGAAAGAGTTTCTACGAGAAGACGTGTCGAGGAACAAGGGGCTGCAAGTCTTGCTTTAGATCAAGATATGGGCCTTGATGAGAGGTGTCTGAGATAGGGAACAAGCCGATAAAGGAGTCAACATCAACAATCGACAACCCCTCAAACCACGAATTCCAACGAAAGAAGCGTTGTCGGTTAGTAATTAAGGCTAGAGACTCTCTAGAGAAAAGAAAAAGGGTTCAAAGCCTCTTGAAAAGCATAAAAATCGGCTCCTCTCCGGGAGGCATGTCGAGGTAATCTTTTGTGTTGCTGTTTGTACTCCTCTCTATTTCCTATGATTATTGGATGTTGGAATATTAGAGGTTTGAATGATCTATAAAGCATTCAGGATTGCGTCGACTCATCCATCAAGAGGATAGCTCTTTTGATGCAGGTTGAAACTTCGAGTTAAAGACAAGAATAAAGATAATGTTTCTCGACTTCTTAGCGTTCCTTGGTCCTTCTTGTATAATTATGATTTCTCTTAATGGTAGGCGTATTTGGGTTTGTTGGAATCTTGATACGGTGAAGGTGGATGTTTTGGAATGTCGGACAGGGCTATTCATGTTTTACTGTCACTATATTAGCTACCAATATCGGGTTTCAATGCTTCAATTATTTATGGAACAATAATGCTTCCTGCATTGAGGCATTATGGTCACGATATTAATGATCGTAGTATTGATGGATGGGAGTCAACCAGTGGATTCTTATGGGTGATTTTAATGCTATCCAACTTGATCGGGACCCAGTTAGGAGGGTCTACTAAGTGAAAGTATGGTACTATGGACAGATTGGATACATGTATTCGAGAAGTGAAAGTAGATGATCTTGATTGGGTATGCATTATACTTGGTCGAACCAATGTCTTGAAAATATGATTATCTTGAAACTAGATGGAGTGCTTGTCAATGAGAAGTGGAATCTGAAATTTCCATTATCGGGCGAGATTTTTGCCTACGGGTATGTCGGACCATTCTCCATGGTGGTAAAGGTTATTGGCAATGTTCGAACATAAAGAAACCATTGATTCTTGATATGTGGATGGATCATGGGAAGTTCATGCCCTTGGTGAAGAAGGTATGGGATCGAGAATTGGTGGGGTTGTCCAATGTATGATTGTGTTGCAAACTAAAGACTAAGCGAGGAATTGAAACTTTTCGATGGCTCACTTCTCCAACATTCGGATAAGTGGAAGATGCAAAAAGCTGAAATGGATAAGGCTCGGGGCTCTACATACGGTAGCATGAGAATCAATTTTGTGCATCGTGAGGAAAGGGATCTTGTTAATAAATACACTTCTACAGTCGGTGAAGAGGAGTTTTTGAAGGCGAAGGATACAATGGCTTACGGGGGATGGAGGATTAAATTATGCTTTCAATCGATGAAATGAAGAGACAGAATAGAAATAAGCTTCTATCACCTACAAGGGAGGGATTGGAGAGGTTGTCGAGAAGGACCTTGGGCGATCCAAATGAAGTATTTGCATACTTCCATCGTGTGTTGGGTGTTGTCCGGATGCCTAGGGTTTCGACGAGGAAGTGGTAATCGACAATTAACTTGAAGCTGTCTTTTAATGCAACGGCATGTTCTCGCACTAGATGTAACAGGGAGGAAGATTAAGCATACTATGTTTGGTTTGAAGAACAACAAAGCCCAGTGGGATGGCTTTTAGCTGCAGGTTTTCTTCAAAAGAATGTGGTTCATAGTTGGGGAAAGATGTAATCAAAACTATTTGTTAGATCCTTCTTTGGACTAGTAGAATGCTTAAAAAGAAATGAATGCTACATCCATTTCCCTTATTCCTAAAGTTGCTCAATCCTACAAGGTTGACGATTTCCGATCCTATCGCTATGTTTGATTATTGTACAAATGCATGCAGCTAAGATTCTAGGGGGAGAATCAAAGTTGTTTTGCCATCCTTAGTTAGCCCATATCGGTACTTTTTATCTCAGGGCCAGAATCGGTGATAACATTCTTTGTCGGGAACTAATGAAAGGCTATCATAAATTCGAGGGACACGCTTTCGTTGTGTCTTTATGAAAGTTGATCGATGAAGGCTTATGACTTCGGTCGCGGTGGGATTCGTTGAGTGCTATGTTAATAAAAATGGGATTCCTAGAGCAGGTGATTGATTGGATCATGGTTTGTGTTACATCATGTCAATTCTCTCATCAATGCGATATGGTGAGCTAGGGGTTACTTTCAAGGGAGGAAATTTTGGGGGTGTGGGGATCCCATTTGTCCCCATATTGTTTGTCCTATGTATGGAAATCATGTCGGAGACTGACTACATAAGATGAGTGCCGAAAAATTCAGTTCAGGAGATGCAAGAAGGGCGAAATTTCTCATCTTTGTTTCTTGCGATGACTTGATGATTTTTAGCTTAGCGGGGATGTAGACACCATCCGATATGATCGAGCTACGTGCTCACAAAGTTTCAAAGTCTATCAGTCTGTATCCAAATCCAAACAAAGCGACATCTTCTTGGCGGTGTGTGTTAAATCTTTGAGAGGAACAAATTATTCATATTCTTGGGTT
>JACEGQ020000131.1:0-25000 GCA_015852605.2 Populus deltoides | reverse complement strand
TCGCTAATTCAACAAAAAACGGCGCCGTTTTGAGTTAAAAAAAGAAAAGGACCCGACGACGCGTCGTATGGTCATTGTTTATTGTCTTCTTCTTTTACCCGAAAGAAACTGTTTTGGAGCCTTATTTGCAGGTGCATTTAATGCTTGATTTCTCCATCAAATCGAACAAAACTTGCACGAAACGGATCCCCTGCAGTTCCTCTACAACCCCATGTGAACGTTTCAGGATGAGTGATAGCACGACGACACCGATGACGACGTGAAAAGGTCAACTCAGGCAACCTTTTCCTGCAGATTTGACAACTCAGGGAGGCTACTTTGAACCAATGGTTGGGATCCTTACCAACCAAATCAAGGGCTGAAATTTAACCCTGGTGTAGACGAGATTACCTTCTTCCACCGTCTATAAATAGAGTCTCTGTTGATGGCCTGAGGGAGGAGAAAATCGTTTCCAAAGTTGACAAAAAACCAGCCTCCTCCCCAGTTTTTTTCCTTTTTCTGCAACAATTCTCTCTCTCTACACTCTCTCCATCGTGCTCTCAGCGACTCCAAGCCAAGCTGCCACCAGCTCGTCTTCCACCCTTTCCACCACACTTATTCCTCTCAACTGAAAGCACCTCTATTTTCCTCCACAGCGGCAGCAGCCCATCAACACCATCATTTTCATTTTCTTCCTTCTCCAGTATCGGCAGCAGCAGCACCGACTCCTCCACAAATGTCGCCGCCAGCTTCAGGGTGACTACCCGGACCACCTCTAACCTCACTCCAGGTCGGTGACAACAACTGCTTCTCCCCCCGGAAGGTTGCCTCTCGCTCCACTCGGCCGGTTGCAACTGCAAAGTTGCATGCAGAAAGTGAACTTACTGTTCACGTTCTGCACATAATTCATTTCACTTGGGCCGAGCCAGTTCTGGTCCAGACCAGCCCCCAAAAAGGAGAGAAAGAAAGTATGTTGGGCCGATATCGGCCCACTGTTTTCTGGGTTTATGCTTGGCCCAGTCATCTGGGATGGCCCGGCCCACCTGTTTTAATAATATTTATTTAATATATAATATAATATTATATTATATATTACTTTAAAAAAACAAAAAAATTCAAAAAAAATTCAAAAATCCTTTGAAAAAAATTGTGATTTTCTCAAATATTTTTCTACCACTTTTGCATAATATCGGGTTGTATATTTACACTGTAAAATACAAATCCAGTATTAAAATACCCGGTTTTCTCTGAAATATTTCAAAATAAAATTCAAAACATTTTCAATTTTTTTTTGATGCACACAGTCAAATCCTAATTTTTTCCAAACATATTTTTCATAAAAAAAATTGCATCTTAATATATCGGGTTGTATATTTACACTGTAAAATACAAATCCAGTATTAAAATACCCGGTTTTTTCTGAAATATTTCAAAATAAAATTCAAAACATTTTCAAATTTTTTTTTGATGCACACAGTCAAATCCTAATTTTTTCCAAACATATTTTTCATATAAAAAACCTTTTTTAAATTTTTTAGGGTCCAGATATGGACTTTAATATTTGTGGGTGTAAAATTACACGATAAAATACATCCTCATGTATTAAAGATACAAAGTGCAAATAGATGTGATGCTAATATTCAGGCTTTAAAATTGTTAAGATTTAACCCGATAAAGTAGAGACTCTCTCATGAAGAGAAATCTGCCTTGAGCCTTAGAAAAGACCAACGAATAGAAACCCGACTTAGAAAAAAAAATAAAAAAACAATGCAGCTTACCTTAGGTAGGGTGCACTAGGGGTGATGCGTCTTTCCCTTGCACAACCAGTCCTTTACTCAGACTCTCGTAGACCATAGGTTCCTAGTGACCATAATACTAGGTGGCAACTCCTAAAAATTAATCATAATTTTATGATTAAATCCAAAAACCCTTCCAATTACACAACACCCCTCATCAGGAGGCACGTCAAGAGCCTCCGCCGTCGCCAGACGACATCGCCCCGTGACATGATGGCGACTCCACTGGGGAAAGCCTTGTCTGGTCGGACTAAGCTTTGATTGTTTCCTTTTGTTGATCTTTTAATTTTAGCTCGTATTTTTACTGCTTTAGCATACATTTTAATTTTGCGAATAAACCTAATTCTAGGTAAGGTGGGGAGTAGCGGTCTGCCTCATGACTTTTAGTCGGAGTTCAGATTCGTGAAACATCCAACTATGAGCTGAGTGTTTAGTCGGTAATGGCAGTCACACTGTGCCCCAACCATTCATTGTAAACCCCTATACTACCTTCACGTGAGGTGGTCACTAGGCAGTTCATAGACCCTTTTAAGACTAGGTAGAAAGCCTACTTATCATGTAATGACCTAGAACCTTTCTTTAGAGCATGAACTCCCTACATAGTCATTCTGCATGGGTTTTTGCCATTCATGTACATGCATCCATACACATACATCAATCCATTGTAAATAACATACATACATGCAACAGGTTGAAATATAGGTTCCCAAAGAGCCTACAACACCCGACTCCGAGTAAGAAACATGGAAGATGAAGAGCGTGCTTATCGTGACGCCCATTTCCAAGAAGAGTTAGAATCTCTGAAAGCAAGTGTGGCTCACCTCACTAGCTTACTTGAGCTAACACTTAGAAATGCCTCTGGTAAAGGTCCTTTCAACCGGCCTGCTATTTTTGTTCAGCCTCTAACAACAGCTCAACCTGAAGAAACAATGAGTGAACATGGTCAAGAACCTCCATACAATCCAGCATTTATGCACTCAATGCCATCAGCACCAGCCCCTGCAGTCATAGATCCATTTGCCAATGAGTCCCACAAGACCAAGTCATTTAATGGCATTGATCAAGATAAGATGACGGCGTTGGAAGCTCGGATTAGAGCTATTGAAGGGGTAGACTTGTACGATCCAGTACGGGCAGCAGAAATGTGTCTGGTCCCAAATGTAGTTGTCCCAAAAAAGTTTCGTGTTCCTGAATTCATCAAATATACTGGAACACAATGCCCCATGACTCATCTCAAATCCTACTGCAACAAAATGGCAGTAGTACATGATGAAAAACTATTGATGCACTTTTTCCAGGATAGCTTGAATGGGGTGGCATTAAGTTGGTATATGAGATTGGACAACAACAAATATCCAAAAATGGAAAGACTTGGTGGATGCTTTTGTCAAGCAATACAAGTACAATATGGACATTGCTCCTGATAGAACCAGTCTGTCCAATCTAGAGAAAAGGGATAAGGAAAGCATAAGAGAATATGCTCAAAGGTGGAGAGACCTAGCCGCTCAGGTGCATCTCCCACTTTTGGACAAAGAGATGGTCACTCTATTTGCCAACACGCTTAAAGACCCATACTACGAGCATGTGATGGGTAGTTCGGCCCAACAATTTATTGATGCTATGGCAGTAGCTGAGCGCATAGAGCAAGGAGTAAAGAGTGGTAGAATCTTTGCACCTGTGGAAAAAAGGGGCTTCAAAGGTAAAAGGAAAGAGGTTGACCATGTTGAGGGCAGCTATAAGGGTAGAAAGAACCCATTCTAAAAATACCACACTCCATCCTTTTCACCCCAAATCGCCAACATCAATCTCAACTCTTCTTTTTCTGCTAAAAAACCTGAGCCTCAAACCAAACACCAAAGAGTCCAAGAACAACTACCTCCATTACCGCTGCCCTTAAATGAGATGTACCAAAAGCTACTGAGCAATGGGCATATAGCTCCAAAACCCTTGACACCTCTGCAACCACCTTACCCTAACTGGTACAAGCCCGACCTCACTTACGAATACCATGCTGGTGCTGCGGGACACAACATTCATACCTGTAGTGCCTTCAAAAAGAGGCTCATGCATTTGATCAAAGCTGGGTGGATAACATTCGAAAGAACTCCAAACGTGAGTTTGAACCCTCTACCCAATCATGCTTCAGGTACTAGATCAGTGAATGCACTGGAGGCAGAATGCTCTGGAAACCTCAAAGCATCGATGGCAAGAGCAAAGTGTGGAGAATGCAATGTGCACTCTCGAGGATAGAGGACAAAGTTATTCTATAGAATGCGAAGATGGAGCCTACCCAATTATTTCATTTTGTTCGATCATGTTTGTTTTAACCTGTTTTAGTCTTGTTGGCAATTTAGTTCATAATATCACAAGACTTTCTCTGTCAAATGAGCCTTTCCTATTAATAAAATTATGTGTTTTCCTGTGCTCATGATGTGCTTTTATGCAAATAACATATTGAACACACCTTTTACTCACAAAACCATTGCACCAAGAATTATTTGGTGTTTTTCCTTTTCTTTTTTTTCTCTCCCAAAAAAATAAGCATGACCCCATGTTTTCACAAGGATTTTTGGAAAATAAAAGTTTTAATACAAAAACAAAAATCAAATTAATGTTCGTTTTAACAAACAAGTCCTGAAAATTCAGGTGATATCTTAACACTTAAAAACCTAAAAGACAACCCGAACACTATGAGATAACTTCAAAGCTGCGTTTTGACTGCATGAATAACAAGAAACCATTTTGTATATTCGCATGTGAGTAAGTAAAGCTTACCCATTCTGAATGAATGCATTTGAAACGAAGAAAGGCCATCTTTGATCATCCTTTCACAAATTCTAAAAAAATCCCTTGGAGTCCTTTTTTTAGCCTAATGCATTTTTCTTAAAAAATAACCTTGGTTAGGATCACATCCTACACGGGCGGTAAGTGCAAAAAATCCTTAATGACTAAAGATGTCCAAACAACCCTGGGGCGCATGAAAAAGTCCTCAATGATAAAAGTGTCAAAACAACACTGGCGGACATGAAACAAAATCCTCAATGATCAAAAGTGCCCAAACAAAGCTAGGGGGGCATGAAAGAGTTCTAAAAGTATTTAAGCGTGCCATAAAAATCACTAATATAATGATGCTCAAAACCAAAAGAAGAAAAGACCCAACATTTGGGGGTACCATGGACCATTTTGCAAATCAATTCCAAGGTCTAGAAATGTATGAACCAAAAAAGAGTTTGGAATATAAGCACTAGTGATCCTTAGTCTTAAAGTCCCTTAAACACCTTTTGAGCCTATAAATATCCTTTTCTTCATAGCCAAGAGCCGAAACCTACGTTATATGCCCAATCGCCTTTCTAATCAAAGGCAGACTATCTAGATCGGTAGACTTTGCTTTCTCATATGAAACAAGTCATTATTCATGCAAGCAAAATGAATGCTTTGAAAACTGGTTTTGAAACCCTCAAATTGAAACTTGAACCCTTTTGACCAATCAAACATCACTTCACTTCTCCGAAAGCAAAATAAAATTTTTCAACATTCATGCAAACCTATCCATGAAAATCGCTTGAATTTTTCAGAACAAGTTTGTTTTGAACAAACATCAAAATCATTTTTCGGAATAGTATTGGTGCCCAGGTACAAGTTATCTTTGTGTCACACTGGTATCAAACCTGATTTACTTGGCTTTCTGGGAATTTGAATTTTCCTGGATCGTATCATTTGATACTAAATGATGTGAATCGCGTGATCACATGGTCACGCAAAGACACCAATTCCTGGAAAGCCAAGTAAATCAGGTTTGATATGAGTGTGACACAAAGATAACTTGTACCTAGGCACCAGCACTATTGAAAACGGAGACCCCCACCCAACGAATATTGATTCGCGAATGAGAAGTATAAGGATGATACCACGAAGACAATTGTTCTTCGATAAGTTATTTTCAGTTCTTTAGAGAACCAAAGAAGGGAGATTATCCCACCAACACACAATAAGTGCAGCAAAGAAGTTTATTGATATGAAAATTGCGTCTAACTTTGTGTCTGGTTATACCTTTATTTATACTAACTCTAGACTTAAATAAACCCTAATGGACCCCCCTTAGGTGGACTTATATTAAGCCCACTTACAATTGACCTAAATAAGTAATAAATAACCCAAAGACTAAGAAGAAAATAATAAAAATCCAAAAATTATCATCCTAAATATGCTAGAATCAGATTTGTCACCATTAAAAAGTCCCAAATAGAGTAGGAAATCTGATCTGAAGGTAGAATTTATTCTGAATTCTTCTTTCCTTTTTGTATCTAGGTTGAATAAGGAATCCTTGTGGGAAAAGGATTCTGAAATAATTATGAATCCTTGCCACGCTTGGAAACTATGTTGTAGCCCATTATAGATCTTTGTATAATTAGTAGATTTCTAAAATAAGCTGCCACATCCTTCTAGGAAAAGAATCCTAGCCAAATAGGAAGTCCACAAGTGAAAAGGAAGTAAATGACAAAATTCGTATAGCCTCTATTGACCCATGATTCGATGCCTTCCCAAACTTCGATTGATCTGAAATTTTAACCCAAGGTAGGAAAACATGTCAGGAGATTCCATGTAAACTTTCAGCCCAAATCAACGGTCGGATTGAGAATTATGATTGTTGCCGTAAAACTAGATAGTTGCAATTTTACGTCAAAATCTGAATTTGACCTTTCCTGTATCGTATCACTTCATTAAGCTTCTTTGCCTTTATGGTTGCAAGGTATTCCTTGCAATTCCTCCTCCAATGTCCTTCCTCGCTATAATTGATACGTTCAGCCTTGTGATATGACCCAAGCAAGGTCATACTTGAATTTTGACATAAAACTTCGATTCACCTGAAAATTTACCGCAACATAAATATCTTTGGAATCTTTTGGTAAAGTTTTAGCTCGATCCAACGGTTAGATTTAGAGTTATGCTCAATAGCGTAAAAATGGATGGTAAATTTTACTCTAAAATCTGAATCTGACCTTGCTTAGGTTATATCAAAAGGCTGAACCGTATCAATAATGATGAAAAGTGTCTTTGTCTTTCTTAATGCCCCTAGTAAGTATATTTGTTTTAGAGACAACACATTTATTCTTCTCATTCTTCTTTTTAGAAATTCTAGAAGACTGAACTAAAAGAACTGAGCATTTTTCCTTCTTAAAAGCCCTTTTAGCAATGAGGTTTGTAAGGACATCATATTTATCTAAATTGGCTTTAACAACGACACAATCCTTGGTGAGGTGAGTGTCTAGCACTCTGAGACAAAGTGGAGACTTTTCTGCTTGGTGGGAATGGTATGTAGGAGTTGGGAATGGTGTCATCTCGTGCACATGCCTAAGTTTTTTTATGATGGGAGCATGCAAATGAGAAGACTGGGACTTAGAAGAAATTTTATGTAAATAACCATATTTGTGGCTTGGATTTGTTGGGGAATGTTGGCTTATTTAGAGAGTTGAAGTGTGGTGCCTATTTGACATGTTATTTTGTGCAGTTTGTTCCTAAAACTGAAATTGTCTTTGTACACCTAATATTGTGGGTTGGCTTTATTGTTGGTTGTACTGAAAAGAGTGAAGTTGTTCTTGTATTTCTAGAATAATGTTGCTGAGTACTTGCACTTGTTGGAGAGTTGTTGGATACCTAGAGGAATTGGAGTCCTTTGTACACCTAATAATGTTCTTGTATTACTAGATCAATTACTCTTTCATGTACCGTAGTCTTTTCAGACATGGAAATTTTATTGTAAAAGCTGAAAGGGAATGAACATGCTTTTTATTCGAGTTCTCACAAACGGCGCTACTAATGAAGTCGTGGAAAAACTTCACAGAAAAATATAAACTTTCTTTGGCTGATAAGTTTTAGGCTTAAGTTGTACCTATAAAATAGATCCTTCAGGGAACAAAATACACTTAAAAAATACTATAATTTCACTATTCATCATTATCTTCTTCCTATTAAAACAAAAGAAAATGATGCTTAAATACCCACCTTTCAGCCCTAATTTCTCCTTCACCCCTTCACCATACCACGCAAATATTATGCCAACTTATACTCTAGTATTTATATTTCACTCTAAGACAAAATTTCAGCTCTAATGGCACCAAAAACACCTGCAGATTCTCTCTCAAAAACACTATTCTGCTTTCAAAAACAACCTTGTGTCCTTCCTTTGTTAGTTGTAAACGAGGAGCTTCAATGAATGGTTGGGATATATTATCCAACATTAATGATCAAGATCTCATTAATCCAAAAGCCCTAGAACCTCCTCGTTTCTCTTATAAAAACCCCACAATACACTAACCCAAAATAGCTTGGGGGAGGGGGGGAAACCATTGTTAACACTTAACCAAACAAAAACTTACTTATTAAGCCTTGGTAGCCATTGTCCCTACAACTTTAAAAAGCCATCATTTTGATAAAAAGGACCTAGCCATCACTCTCTTATACTTACACTCACAACACAAAAAAATATGACATCTCTAATAGTGAAAAAAATGTAAAATAATTAAAAAGCTGCATTTTCATGCTTCATTCCACCATTAGTAGCAGTTTGCACCACCATGATCTTCCAATCTAACACCCCCGTGGACCTCTCCTCATCCATAGCAGCTACACTTCATCACCCCCAAAATAGCCACCGTGAGTCAATAATAACCTCTATTAGCAACAGTCGGTTCCTCCATAACAGTAGTGTATGAATAATGTATGTTGCTCTTGTTGCAAGCATATACTGCCTGTTGTGTGCTTTTTTTTCGTTGATGGGCCTTTATGGCCATTTGAAATAAGATGAGCCATTCCAGATCAGCCCGTATGGCTAGACTGGGTCTTGCCTTATAGGAAAACAAAAAGAAAAGGCCTTTGGGTTGTTTGTTGGCCCAACCAAATCAGGTTAGGTCAGAAATGAGCCCAACCCGCATGCGTGGGCTGGGACTTGGGCCCAATAAACCGAATGTGACTAGTCCAAGCCCAAACAAGATCTAAGGGCATGTTTGGCGCACCCTATTTTTTCTTAAGGAATAATATCCCTTTTGGTCATTAAGGTGTGTGATGTGAACCTCTTGAACACATGGTCAAACAACCTGATATGGTTCAGCCTTATGATACGACCCAAGTAAGGTTAGATTCGGATTTTGACATAAAAAGCACAACAGTCCAGGTTTACGGCAACAATTATAATTCTTAATCCGATCGTTGGATCGAGCTAAAAGTTTATATGGACTCTCCAGACATGTTATCCTACTATGGGTTAAGATTTTAGGTCAATCAGATTTTGAAAAGGCACCACAATACCGGTCAAAAGAGGCTATACAAATTTTGTTAGTTACTTCCATTTGACTTGTGGACTTCCTATTTGGTTAGGATTCTTTTCCTACAAGGATATGGCAGCTAGTTATGGGAATTTTCTAGTTCCACAAGGATGTTTAATGAGTTGCAATATAATCTCCAAGTGTGGCAAGGATTCATTAATGTTTCAGAATCCTTTTCTTATAAGGATTCCTTATTTATCCTAGCTACACAAGGAAAGAAGGGCTGGTGGTATTTAATGACAAATTAGTTATTTTTATTATTTTATTTTGTTAGCTACAGCCCAAGGCTTGTTTGGGCTTAATTAATACTTTGTTTTCAGTTAGGATCCAAGACTTGTTTGGATTAAGTTATGGGCTTTTTCAGTTTAGGGTTTTGGGTCAGTTTTGAGTGGACCTCATTTAAGTCCACATAAAGGGTCTATTAGGGTTAACTTTTCAAGAACTATTTAAACTCATGTAAGCCAAAATTTTAGCAGCTTTGATGATAATTACTTCTGAATTTTTCAGTTTTAATGTGTGAGAGTGATTCTTGCATTCTTCAATTCTTGAACGAACTGAATCTGACTTATCGAAGATTAACTGGCTTTGTGGCGTCATTCTACTCAATTCAATAGTGTTGGTGCCTTGGGGCAGGTTCCCATTGTGTCACCCTCCTATCAAACCTATTTTGGCTTTCCGGGATTAGATCTCAATCTTGATTGTGGGTTGCGTGATCACGTGATCACGAGGTTCGCATCACAACCCACACGTAACGACACCAATTCCTAGAAAGCCAAGTAAATCAGGTTTGATAGGAGTGTGACACAAAGATAACTTGTACCTAGGCACCAGCACTATTGGAAACCGAAACCCTCACCCAACGAATATTGATTCGTGAAGAAGAAGTATAAGGATGATGCCACGAAGTCAGTTATTCTTCGATAAGTTGTTTTTCAATTCTTTAGAGAACCAAGGAGAGGAGATCATCCCATTTAAACACAACAAGTGCGGCAAAAAAAGTTTATTGATTTGAAAATTACGTAACCTTTCCATGTTTGGTTATGCCTTTATTTATATTGACTCTAGACTGAAACAAACTCTAATGAGCCCTTTATGTGGAGTTATATGAGGCTTACTTACAATTAAACCCAAATAATATAAATAAAACCCTAAACTAAGAATAAAATAATAATAACAATAATAAATCCAAAGTTAATATCCTAAATATGATAGGATCAGATTGGTTGCCCTATAGAAGTCCCAGAGCTAGGAGAAATCTGATTTGAAAAATTTATGTTGCCGCCTCCTTTAGGTCCTTGATTAGCTTGGAATTCTTTGTTTAACTTGGACAAATAAGAAAACAAATTTCTCCATTTATTACTAACTTACTTTCCTTCCTAAGTTAGGAAAAACATTAAATAATCCTTCATTTTTTAAGAATCAGATCTGCTGAAACTTTCTTGATTGTTTAGGAAAATAAATTGCTGACTTTTATCCTTATATCATTAGGAAAAACAAGCCTAACAAGGCTAGTATGGGGTCAAATACATCAAACCTTTGTTCCACAAGAAAAACAAGCCTAACAATGCTCCTTAGATGTCCCAAACTATTCTAGGTCCATCTTACTCCATATGTTCTTTACAAGCTCGTTCAATGCTTCTTTAAGCATCTTTGCCCTAACACTTGTAATTGGCCTAATTGGCACTTTCAATGGGTTGTTGACATAATTATGCTTGGTGTTGGGCTGATCCTCATCAGCGTGTTTACCAAATCCTATCTTAAAGCAATTTCTATGCCTCTAATTTTAGGTTAAGGGCGTGTTTGTCAAGCACACCCTTCTACCTTCTCCTCAGTTTTAGTTTATCCTTATTTTTGTGTCTAACCAAACAAGCCTTCAAAAAATTTCAAAAACTTCTGAAAAAGTCTAGGGACCATTTTCAAATTATTTATAGGTCCTTTGCGTGTTTTCCAATAATTTTGCCTAATCAGAGTTGTAGACTTACATTGTAAGATACGATCCCGATATTAAAAATACCTGGTTTTTCTTTGAAATTTCAAAAAAAAATAAATAATAAATAAAATCTAAAAAGAAACTCATTAAAAAGTACCAAATATGTTTTTCTTCAAGAATTTCATTTAATATTAGGTTGTAGATTTACATTGTAAGATACGAACCCGGTGTTTAAATATTTGGTTATTCTTGAAATTTTGAAATAAAATCCAATTTTTTTTAAAACAAATCTTCCTATTTCAAAAACATAAAAATAAGTTTTGTTTTCATGCATACAACCATATTCTAAAAAATAAAAAATGCATTTTTATCATATTTTAAAAATACAAAATGGATATCGTAATCAGTTTATGATTATTTATTAGAATTTGACCAAATTTTCAAAAATACCACAAAAAGTAATTTATTTTACTAATATACAGGGTATGAATATTTCAATGTAATGCATACTCCGGTATTAAATTAAATAAATTAATAGCAATAAACATTAGTAATTAATTAAAGACTTTATTATTGAGGATATAAAGCTACATTGTAAAGTATATCCTTGGGTATTAAAGACACAAAGTACAAAATAAGTGCAATGTTAAATTTGAGCCCTGGAACGATTATGATTTAAACCTGATAAGTTAGAGACTTCCTCACAAGAAGAGATCTACCTTGAACTTTTGATGAGAGAAATGAATAGAAACATGACCTAGAAAAACAGTTAATTAATAATGCAGCTTACCATAGGTCGGATGTGCTTGGGGTGATATGTCTTTCCTTGCACAATTAATCCCCTTACCCGGACTCCCGCAAACCAATAAGTTTCCTAATGACCATGATACTAGGTGGCGACTACTTTAAAATCATAATTTTATAATTAATCCTAAAACCCTTTCAATCCACGAGGTTGATCTGCCATTTAGCGTCATGCACCCACGACAAGATGGCTTCTCCACTAGGTACTTATTTGGCTAGACTAAGTTTTGTTTGTCTGATTGTTTGGTATGTGTTTATTTTGTTGGTTTATATAATTTAGTTTTAACATGTATTTCCTTACATACTACTCATATATGAGTACATTATATATAGATTAATGCCTTCATGCCTTATAACTTTCAGTCGAAGTTCAGATTCGTTAAAAACCTAACTATGAGCTGAGCGTTTACTTGGTAATGGTGGTCACACTGTGTGCCAACCATTCCTTGTAAATCCCTATATTGCCTTCAAGAGAGGTGGTCACTAGACAAATCATAAACCCTTTTGAGACTAAGTAGTAAGCGCACCCCATACAGTGGCATAAAACCTATCCTTAGGATATGAACTCCGTAATAATTTATTTTGTATCAAGACAGACGTGATCAATAATCTTGAACTCTGTAAGATTTGCTAAGACCATGACTTTTTTCAAATACGTGCAAGAATCTAAGATGATACAACTAGTTGAGGAGAATTTCCAAAGGATCAAGGCTGGAAAATTACCGCGTATAAGAACCTTTTGTCTTTTTTGAAAGAAAAGAGCCTAGACCCACATTTTTGTTTAGTACTCTCCAATGTGTATGGGATTTAACCAAGATGAGGACTTTGGAAAGATCTTTTCCGATTCATCATACTATAGAATTTTGCTTGTATTCAATAAAAAAGTCATGGATTAACTCTTTGAATAAGTTAATCTATAGTCAATATACATATATATACACCTGTATCCATAAATAAGCATACATACATTTATACTTTGGGGTTTTAAATGTCATATATACAAGATCAAGTTGAAATATAAGTACTTGACAAATTCAAGTTCGCAAAGTTTATAACACTTGACTTGAACAAAGAAATATGAAAAATGAAGAACGTACCCATCGCAATGCCCATTTTCAAAAGGAGTTGGACTCCTTAAAGATTAACACTGCCCATGTTATTAGCCTGCTCGAGCATACGCTCAAGAACATCTTTGGTAAAGGCTTGTCCAATTGGTCTGTGGCTTTTATTTAGACTTAGGTAATAATTCAGCCTGAAGAAAGGATAAGTGGACATGGTTAGGAACCCTAGTGTAATACAACATTTATGAAATCAACTATACCTGCATCGGCCCCAACAACTATGAAAAGAAAATAATTTGAGGACATTGATAAGATAATAGTGTTAGAAGAAAAAGTAAGGCTATCGAAAGCCAACACTCATATGATCCTGTTCAAACCATCGATCAAATGTGGTTGTACTAAAATAGTTTTATGTACCTAAATTCATGAAGTTTATTGGAACTCAATGCCCTTCCACTCATCTCAAATCCTATTATAATAAGATGGAAGAGGTTGTGCATGATGAAAAGTTGTTAATTTATTTTTCTCAAGATAGCTAGTATACAAGGTTGGACAACGTGAAAATCTAGAAGTGGAAGGATCTTGTAGATGCTTTCATTAAGCAATACAAGTACAATATTGACATCGCTCCAGAAAGATCTATCTTGCAAGAAATTGGTTATAAAGAATATATCCGGGAATATGTCTGATACAATCCAGGCAAGGTCAAATTCGGATTTTTAAGTAAAATGTGCAACTGTCTAATTTTACAGTAACGGTCATAATTTTCAATCCGACCATTGGATCGGGCTAAAATTTTACATGGAGTCTCTTGACATGTTGTCCTACCTTGGGTTACAATTTTCGATCAATCGGTGTTCGGGAAGGCATTGCAATACGGGTCAACAGAGGTTGTATGAATTTTGTTATTTACTTCCTTTTGACTTGTGAACTTCCTATTTGGCTAGGATTCTTTTCCTAAAAGGATGTAGCAGCTTATTTTAGGAATCTCCTAATTCTCCAAAGATCTTTAATGGGCTGCAACATAGTTTTCATGTGTGGCAAGGATTCATAAATATTTCAGAATCTTTTTCTTACAAGGATTCCTTATTCATCCTAGCTACAAAAACAAAAGAAGACTTCAGAATAAATTCTACCTTCAGATTAGATTTCCTAGTCTATTTGAGACTTCTTAATGGTGACAACTCTGATTCTAGCATATTTAGGATGGTAATTTTTGGATTTGTATAATTTTTATTATATTCTTCTTAGTCTTTGGGTTATTATTACTTATTTGGATCAATTGTAAGTGAGCTTCATATAAGTCCACCTAAGGGGGGTCCATTAGGGTTTATTTAAGTCTAGAGTGAGTATAAATAAAGGCATAACCAGACATGTAAGTTAGACAATTCAGATTAATAAAACTTCTTATTTGCCGCACTTTGTATGTGTGTGTTGGTGAGATAATCTTCATTCCATGGTTCTCTAAAGAACTGAGAAATGACTTATCGAAGAATAACTGTATTCGTGTCGTCATCCTTATACTTTTTGTTCGCGAATCAATATTCGTTGGGTGGGGGTTTTTCGTTTTCAATAGTGCTGGAGCCTAGGTACAAGTGTTATCTTTGTGTCACACTGCCATCAAACCTAATTTACTTGGCTTTCTAGGAATTGATGTTTTTGCGTGTGGGTTACGTGATCATGAGGTTCGCATTAACATCCAAAGGTGGTTTGGGGTAGCTACTTAGGTAGATCCTCTACTGCTAGAAAAGAAGATGGCCAGCTTGTTTACCAACACTTTTAAGATGCCCTACTTTGAGTTCCTGATTGGAAGTGCAACCCAACACTTTACTACCTAATGATTGTTGCTGAAAGGAATGAACAAGCTATTAAAATAGGAAAAATCAAAGGTCCAATCGTGAACTCTAAAGTCATAATTAAACATGAGTTGGGAAATGACTCTCAAATTAGGAAACTCGTTTGATTGGATCTCACTATATCATCAGGTGCTCATACGCCACTATAAAAAATTAACATACCTTTACCACTCAAAAATATTTACCAGCATTTTTTGAACACCAGACATATTACCCTGGCTCCACCAGATCCTATAAAACCATTATTCTCTAGGTGGTATAATCCAAATGAGAAGTGAATATCATGATGGGATCCTCGACCATTCAATCAAAAGTTGCAAGAATTTCAAATATCAAGTTCGGAAGTTGGTGAGCAAAGAATAAGTTGAGTTTATGAAGGAATGTCATCTACCACATTGTCACTAGATCATCATAAGTGTAACAATATAAACACTTATGAGACACCACGTTGTTGAAAAAGATGACCTAATTAAGGTGATACATTGTCAACAATTTTGTTATGGAATTTTGTTATTTTGTACTTTGTTTTGAGATTAAATTACTGTGTTTTGAGATTAAATCACATCTTTTAATAGAATATGCCTTTTCTTTGTCCCTTTATTGTTTTGAAATTAAGAGATATTTTTGTGAAAGTAACTTACATTTTATTGTTAAAAATGTTTGAACCTTGAGATGTGTCATGAAAGACATTAAAAGGCAATTCTCACCCTTTTAAAACTCATGAGATTGGCTTTTATAATTGATCCCATGGCTCTATTTAAAATATTTTAACCATATCAATTTTGAAAGGAAAAAAAAACCCTTTTGCCTAAAACAATCTTGAAAAATTGAACTAGCTTTTTTATTTTAAAAATAATTCTATGTTCGCTTAAAATAGTGTTTAGACACTCTTTTATAAGGTGACAAATGAATCATTCAAGCAATTCTCATTTTAAAGTGATGAAATAATTTTGAACCAAGACATGAAAAATAAAATAATACATAAAAAAGCTCTCATCCCATGTCTCTTGGTCATATTTTAGTTGTATGCATAATTGCATGTAGTTTGATTTGATTTCATAAAAACATAAGTCTTCATAATTGCATCTTTGATATCCCATCACATTCTAAAAATATATTCCTTGTAGTACTTAAGTCTGAATAAGTTTTTCTTCGTAAAAACTTCGACTAGGATCACACTCCACACTAGAAAAAAATAAAAATTACAAAGATCAAGAGTCAATCCTGATTAGGATCACACCTCACGGGGGGAATGAATTTAAATTAATTTAAATGTTTATGAATTTAATGTGTAATGTATAGTGATGATGATTGGAGATGAATTGAATTGCTTCTTCTTAATATTTGAATATTTGAATTTTTAGTATATTTTGAATTATGGTTATTAAGACACATTTGAAGGAAAAACATGATTGTTATGATTGTTTTTGTTTAATGAGTATGTAGTGATAGTTTGTTAATTTAAATCATGGAAAGAATTGAGGAAATTATAGGAAGAAGAAATATTTTTATTGCTGGCCTTGGTTGAAGTTTTAAGAAAATGGAGGGCAAGTAAGAACTCAAAGATCAAAAACCGAAGAGAGGTCGTGAAAAATTTCAAAGAGCCCCGGAAATCCAAATGCTAGGGGGCATGCCCAAATGAAAAGACAAAAGTGACTAAGTTAAGGTAAAGATAAAAATAAACATACGTTACCAAAGCAAAGAAAAGAAAGACACAATGATAGTGATCTTAAGTCTTTAAAACCTTGAAACACTATTTGAGCTTACAAATCCCTTTCTTTCATAACAAAAATCCATAGCCTCATTATATCACATTGCGAAGAGAACTACTCATTATTATTCATACTGATAAAATAAGTGCTAAAAATGAGACAATTTTCTCTCAATAGAACCTCAAGTTTTTACTCAAACCTCTTGCTTTGAAACCTAAAACAGCATAAGGTTGCCTCATCATATACCTTCACCAATTTCAAACTTGCCTGAATAAAAGATTTAATTATCATTTCCCTAAAGATTAAACCGCGTGAATTGTAAGCAATTCAAAGTAAAATTGTTTTAAGCTTACATTGGGTATTTCTATTTAAAAAAACAAAAAAAATTCATTTGGCATAGATAACCCAACTTTGAGGTAACACTTCTTTCTCAACTATAACCCTATCAATTCTCAACAAAAAAAAAAACACATAAAAATGCATCTTAATGTTGAATGACTTGTCTTGGGGTTACGATCAAAGAAACATTTTCAAAATTACATCTCATGATTTATTTGCGACATGAATGAACATGATCTTTGAAATTTGCAAGCTGATTCCAAAACAAGAAAGTGATTTTCAAACAAAAGAAGTCATTGACCAAGTTTGTAAAGTCCTTGAAAAAAAATAAGAATGACATTTTATATAAGTCATCCTAGAAAATTTGAGTATACGGGGGTAATGCAGTGGACCCTAAAAAGGATAACAAATAATATCTAGATTAATTGGAGAACAAAGAAGCACATAATCAAATGATGATTTAGCAAAATCCATCAAAGCTAAGAGTAGCGTCTGGAAATGACAAAAGAATGAGCACAACTAGATCGACTAAGGGAGGGCAATGTTGTTCTAATTTGATGAACTTCATCAACAGTTAAGAGTAACGCTATTGGGGGGCATCTTCCATGACTAAAAAGTCTTTTTTACCCTTTGAAAAATAGCTATGATGTATGAAAAATGTTATCAATGAGGGTGTTTTGATAAAGGATGCACATGACTAGATTAGCTGGAGGGCAATTTAAAATGGGCATTGGCAAAAAATGAGCCAAAAATCATAGTTTTTCCCACCAATCTCTCCCACCAAACCCTAGCATAGTTAGTAAACTCCACTACAGCTAATTTAACCTTCTTTTCTTCAGAGTACCTATGGATGTCAAAAAATCATCTCCACCTTTTTTTTCCCAATCTAAATAAACTTCCGGATAAGTTTTTCCCTTAAAAGCTACTTAATAGTACCCAAATTTCGGTCTATATCTCCCAAATCATTAAAATCCCCTCTATACTCAAAATCCCTATGTGGTCGAATATATCCCCTCCTTAACCGATTCTTATACCTCTCTCCCCTATGTGTACAGAACCCACCACTACGGTTAAGATCATCTTCGACTTCATCTGTAAAGTTTCCAGCAACACTCACCTCCTTCCTAGCTTCTCTACCCCTTTTACTATGCCTTCCATCAGACCTAGTCTCTAATTTTTCAATCCTAGTCATCACCTACCAAACTTAAATTCCATCTGTTGTTGTATTCTCGAAAGCCCATCTTCTTGGATTTCACCGTTCTTCTATGGCAAACTATTAGAAGACATTATTTTTTTTAAACCATCGTTAGCAATAAAAATAACACCTCACACACTCGTGTTTCACACAAATTTATAGGCTTTTAACTTGAATATGCTCCCTATGCCTTTTTCCACTCAAATTGCCTTTCTTTAGTTCTTGAAATCACTTAGCAACAATTCAGAAAAAAAAACAACGAATTATGCAGTGAATTTATAAATTTGATATAGACTCTAGAAGCAAGAAATTGCGAAACTAACAAAACAAAACTCAATTATAAATTCACGAATAGCAATGCAAATTTGTACGAATAATATGACAATTTGAAGATATAAAAAAAAATCAGAAAAGAGCTAAACAATTACGAATTATCAAGAATTAAGGATTTAATTCAAAAAAATTCCAGAAACTCAAGAAAATCAACTAAACTACCTAAACTTTCAAGAAACACAAACAAGACTACTAAAAGATTCGGCCAAAACAAAAAAAGTGATTTTTCTTTTCTTTTTTTTTTGTGCGGCAACAATCAAGATTTCAAGATCAAGAACTTAGGTGTGTATGCCGATTTTGATTAAGGAAGCATAAAAAAAGAATACTAACTTATGATTAAGTGTTCAACAAAGCAATAAAAAGTAAGATCCCTATTTTTTATATATATAGATGGCCAAATCTATCAAGAATCAAACAAGAAATAATAAAGACTCAAATTGAAGGATATAACCTATGATTAGATCAACTTTGATACCAACTGATGCGAGTCCTAGCGGAATTTAATGGTATTTGCGACCCTAAGATCAATCGAACCCAAGTTTGTTGAGATTTGAATGAGCTTATCACAATGGAAGACTTGCTCCAAGACAACAAGACTATAAACCAACTCGATCTCAACGCCTACACCTGGAGACGAGCAAAAGAAGTATAAATTCACAACAAAGAATGGTCAATTCTTTGAAAAGTTGAAAGTTCAATCAAGAACCAAGATTGACCAACCAAAATTCGGCTACAATGCTGAAAATATTATTAAAAGTCTGCCCTAAAATTATTCCTAAAGAGTATTTATACTCCAAGCCCAAACCTTAGTTTCCCTAATGGGTCTCACATAAACCCAATTTAAATAATAATCAACCCAAGCTAAAACTAGCCCAAACTAATTAAAATAAACAAGTATAAAACCCAAACAAATTATCTCCTCTCAAAATAATTAAATTTTGATAGCTCAACTAATTAAATAAGACAAGTTCGTTGTTTCCGCATTCTATCTGGCAGCAACAAGGCTCAAATTAAAATGGATGGTTCTCTCTTGTCTTAATGAATTAGAAGGCGTGTCATATACCGTTGGAAATGTATGGAAGTTTAGTTTCCAGCCCAACTAGAATCACATCAAAATGCGATCTGTAACTCCAGTTATGACTAAAAGAGTAACGAAAGGTCAAATTGTCCGAATCTAGTCTTCTTCTCCCAATCCTTGTGTAATGGTCTTGGTTCCACCAACAAGCCCCCTCCTGAACATGAATCAGATTAATCAAGACTTGCTCTTTATTATTACAAATCCTCTTGAAATCCACCTTAGCCCATGTATCTTGAAGAAGTCCATTGAAAGCTTCTTTGAACTTCTTAGCCCTAAGCCTAGTAACTGGACCAACTGGAACCTCTAATGGATCCTTTGATGATTGGATCGCATCAGAAGTAAATAAAAAAATCCATACAGCTTCTGTTGACCAGTATTGTGGTGCCTTCCCGAACTCTGATTGACCTGAAATGTTAACCCAAGGTAGGAAAATATGTCTAGAGAGTCTACGTAACATTTGAGCCCAATCCAACAGTTCGATTAAGAATTATAATTGTTGCCGTAAACCTGGACTGTTGCGCATTTTACGCCAAAATCCAAATTTGACCTTACTTGGGTTGTATCACGAGGCTGAACTGTATCACAACGTTATGACTATAATGTTTGTTAGTTAAAAATGTTTAACTAGCAAAGCTTCATTTGTTGTATAAGGTTCAAGTTGTGATACAAAAAAGGCAATCAAGCACGTTAATCACACTAACAAAATCTGAGTGGGTTAAGAAGTTAAATGACCATGAGAACTTATCTACAAAATTACAAACTCCATCCATCAAGCATGGTAGAGGAAAATGGGGCCTATATTTCAAACTAGGTAATGATGCATACATGTCATCAAATCCTAAGTCATTGCATTTATCAATAGGTCTCTCATTATTGCTCCTCCTAGAAGTCACAATATAATCCCACCAAATAATCATGTAATTAACAAATTCAATCACCATAAGTTTCTCTTTTTTCTACTCAGAAAAACTATGGCAATAAAAAATCTAATCCATTTTTGGGATTGTTTTTATCTTGAAAAATAGGAGTATTCAGTTTGATATAGTCTAGATCATGATCCATATATCATGATTTTTATAGTTCAAAAAATCCCCTCTATAACCAAAGTGGCTCCTATGTCTAAACCCATAATCCTTCTAACCTTCAGGCTACCAAAAACCATCCTCATGACTTACAGTCTCATGTTCAAAATCATCATCTCGCATAATATCATCCTCATCCTTAAAATCATCCAAACTATGGTTTACATGTCATTCTAGCCTCTTGACATGGGTACCCCTTTGATTAGCCATATTTCTCTATCCCTCATTATTGTTATCTCGTCTCTCTGTCCTATCCAACCTCTCTTGCACATTGAATGTCTCGTCTCTCTGACCAACCACTAAGTTAAACCTCTCCAACATCTATGTTAGACCTTGAATATGAAGTTTAAAGTTGTTATTCTTTGTAAAAGGTGGTGTATCTTGCTTTTCTTTAGAGATTTTAAAAATATAAAAAGGTTTTTTTTAGTAGCAAAACTATCTTCACTCCTCTCTTGTTTCATAGAAATAGTAGGTTTTTCACTCTAATATGCTCGAAACATTTTAAGTTCTTGCAGAACTTAAATCAACACAACTAAAGAGAACTTAGTAGCACAATTCAAATTAGTGTAATTGACTCAAGAAGCAAGAAATATATGAAAAAAAATCAAGACAAAACTATGATTTTATCATGAGTAGCAAACAAATTTGTACAAGAAATGGATGTTTTTTAAGGCATGAAAAAAAAAATCAGAAGCAAATATTATAAAAATAACTTGATTTACACCCAAATATCCCAAATAAAACTTTACTATACTGACCAAATTGATTTTAATAGTAAAAAAAGCAAGTTTTAATAGTTGACGCAAATCAGGCCCGTTTTATGCAAAATAAATATAAATTTGAAACCTAAACAAAACAATGTTCAAATGACCTCAAGTTTTATATATATATAGCAATTAGACTCCAAATAACCATAATATCAATTTTCATGTAATTCTAATGTGGTTTGATTCAATTACACCTTGTTTTAGTTTTTGTGGTAGAATCTATAATGTCTTTGTTTGAATGACTTTCTTCTATAATAAATATAAAGATCTAGAAACCTATAGCTAAGTAAGACATTTCCCAAGAAAACTAAGATCAGGTTTGAGATTGATCTCGACACTAAGATAATTTTTATATCAAGACTCCAAGACTATAAATAACCAACCCCCATCCAAGTCTTGGTTCCTTATGGAACTTTTTTAAGACTTATCAAAGATTAGTTATCTTCATGGTGTTCATCCTGACTTATCAAATAATTACCAAACTTCATGGCATCTTCATAAAAAGAAAAAGAAAAAAAAAGAAGGCCATTCTATTTCGACAAAAGACCTATATGTGACCCGCTACCAGGAAAAGAATTGCAATAGCTAAATGGTGGTGTGCAATATCGGTCAGCCATAGACCCCTAGTTACTGGGTCTAATCCTCCACGAAAAGTAAGAAATTCCGAATATTTTGACCAATTCAAAGTGAAAAATGGGGTTGCTCCCTCTGCAAAACTGGGATAAAGTTGAGCCGAAAGATCCCGGTTCAAGATAAATTCACGAGGAAGTGGGATCTCTTTAGGATCTACTCCAGCGTTTAGAAATTGGTTAATTGGTAAAGATACATGGAGTTGATGCCCCGCCCAAGAAAGAGACCCAAGCCCTAGTAGCCCTGCTAAATGGTGATTTAACATAGATTCTACATCTTGGAACCAAGCCAATTTTGGAGCAGCTTTGTGATAATGGAACCAACCAGCAAAAAGCATTAAGGCTGCAAAGACCAATGCACCAATTGCCGTACAATACAATTGTAATTCACACCTACGTTCCATAGCTTTGGATCCGTTATCCCAATCATGATTTTCCTACCTCCAGAGGGAAGGGTCCTTCCTTTTTTGGCCAGTTGTGGGCGAGGAGGGATTCGAATCCCTGACACCATGGTTCGTAGCCACGTGCTCTAATCCTCTGAGCTACAGGCCCCACCTCATCTCCACTAGATCTGTTCCCCAAAATACCCTAAAAAGGGAACCTTTCCTCTCCTCGACCATTTCATTCTCTCATACATAAGTTTTATTTTTTAATAAATCAATCCATCTCTTATTTTTTAAAAACATAAATACAAACTAAATAACTCTATTTATAGTAGGTAAAACATCTAAAAATACTAAAAAATAAAAAAGGTTCTTAATAAAATAGAAAAAGACTCATAAATCAACTAGAAAACTAATAAAAATCCTGCTCAATAGCATCTGGACCTTATTGCAAGGCTTTTTCAATGTTCGATTCACTTAAAATTTTATCCCAATATGAAACAAGACCTCTGGAATCTTTTGGTGAAAGTTTAGTCTAATCCAAAGGTTGGATAACAAATTATGCTCGTTAATATAAAACTGCACATTAGAAAAATAAACTCAATTCGCATGAAGTAGGAAAAATAAGTTGAATCTACAAGTCATGTAGGGAATAAAGCCTAAAATTTATTGAATTAACTCATTAAAGTTTAGTTTGATACAAAGGTTGGATAAAAAATTATGCTCTTTAATATAAAACTGCACATTAGAAAAATACACTCTCATGAAGTGTTTTCACCACCTGTGCTTTACGATTACCATCCAGACTAACCCTTTCATCAATTGACAAAGGAATCAAATCCATTGGAGTTAAAGGGTTAAATCCATACACAATTTCAAATGGTGAAAATTCAGTAGTAGAACACTACGATTATATGCAAACTCTATAAATGGCAAACAATCTTCCCAATTCTTTAAGTTCTTTTGAATGACAGCACACAGAAGTTGTGTTAAGGTCCTATTAACTACTTCAGTTTGTCCATCTGTTTGGGGGTGACAAGTAGTTGAAAACAACAGTTTAGTACCCAATTTTCCCCATAACACCTTCCAAAAATAGCTAAGGAACTTAACATCTCTATCAGAAACAATGCTCTTAGGGACCTCGTGAAGCTGTACTATCTCCCTAAAGAACAAATCAACAATGTTAGTTGCATCATCAGTTTTATGACATGGAATGAAGTGTGCCATCTTTTTTTTTTTTGGTAAGTTGACGTATGTATTAAAAGAAGAAGATACAAACATTCTAAGGGGCATACCCTAGATTTACAATGATAACAGAAACATAAAACAACGGGCTGGCTGCCACCGACCCTAAAACTGAAACCTCACTAGATTCGTGAGGGAACCAATACAACCAGCTAACAAACAAATTAAGAATCTATGGTATTCACCCTCCAAGCTCGTTGGATCCTTTTGTTTTCATTTGTTGGTACGACATTCCTCATCAAATCAAGCTTATCACGAATGATACATTCGATTTGATTAAAGACCAAATTCAAGTTCTAGACATTCCAAAGCAAAGATCCTTGCATTCCGTTCTTGCCATACATGATACACCGAGCCCGGTCGGTTCTGAGAAAATTGACGAAACTCTTGCCATGCCAAGAGATGGTGGCCCATCGAATCCATTCATCCCGCCTTTTGTCATTCTTGGAATGTCGTCTCTCACAAACATCCCACCGGATCGCTTTAGTATAGGAGCATTCAAAGAACAAGTGGTTGTGATCCTCATTGTTGCGAGACAGAGTGAGCATCTATTGGGACCATGTATACCAAACCGATGAAGTTTATCTTGAGTTGTGAGTTTATGTTGGGCAGCCATCCATAGAAGAAATGAATGTCTTGGAGCAGATTCTTGAACCACACAATGTCATGCCATTCAACCATCGGCGATGGCGTCTTAGTTGTTCCCAAGCTACTTTGGCCGAGAATCGTGATTTGGCGAATCCAACCAAACTATCTCATCCTTTTGCCCCATCTTAGGATTGAATTGGAAGGAATGGCTTCTATAATGGGGTGCCGGCCAATGCTTGGGTGGTAGGAGTTTTCCATTCCGAGTTCACCTTCACGTTCTTGGCCATACCGAATCATAGATGAATCTTTCCCGTAAGAATCCATGAGTGGGCGTGAGGATGCCAATTATCAAACCATAGAGAGGTTGTCATTCCATCTCCTATAATGTACTTCATCTTGGCCATGCTAAGGATCGAGCTTTAGAATCTTTCCCCAAGCCCAAGAGCACAGTTGTGGTGTCTTGATTGTCCGGAAATTCCTACCTAATGCATTGGATCCGATCCAAGTAGACCATATTGAGCCATCCGAGTCATTGCACGGTTCCAAATGTGTTTCAACAAAGCAATCTTGTTCCATTCGTATCCTTTTTATTCCTAGCCCCCCTTCTTTTTGGAAGACATACCCATCCCAAGCCACTTTAGCCCCATGGTTCTCATATCCGAACGACCAAAGAAAGGATTTCATAATTTGCTCCACATTTTTAATTACTTGCCCGGTAGGAGAAAGAGAGATGCCCAATAGACTTGTTGGAAAATAAGACCCAAATCTGTACCCGTCCCATACGAGTGTTCTACAAGTCCAATGTCGAACTTTAGGGTGATTCGATCCACGAGGCCCTTACAATAAACACCTTTTGCCGGCGAGAAAGAGGTACTCCCAAATATTTCATGGAGCTCCCCTC
>JACEGQ020000130.1:0-22734 GCA_015852605.2 Populus deltoides | reverse complement strand
TGCTTATGATACTTGAAGGATAGTTTAAAAATGTTTTGAAAAAAACGAAAAATAATTTTCAAAAAAAAGAGTAAGTAGGATTTGGTTTATGATACTTGAAGGATAGTTTAAATGTTTTAAAATGATAAAAAATAATTTATAAAAAAAAAAGAAAGTAGGATTTCCGCTTAATGATACTTGAAGGATAGTTTAAATGTTTTCCAAATTACAAAAATAATTAAAAAAAAAAAGGAAGTAGGATTGGTTCTATGATATATGAAGGATAGTTTAAAAGTTTTGAAATTACAAAACTAATTCATAAAAAAGAAATTGAGTAGGATTGCCCGCTTATGATAACACTTGAAGGATAGTTTAAATGTTTTAAAAATTATAAAAAATAATTTAAAAAAAACAGAATAGGATTTCCTTCTTTTATGATACTACTGAAGGATAGTTTAAATGTTTTAAAATTAAGAAAATAACAAAATAAAAAAAAACTACAGTAGGATTTATAGCTTATGATACTTGAAGGATAGTTTAAATGTTTTAAAATTATAGAAATAATTTATAAAAAAAAGTAAGTAGGATTTCTGCCTTATGATACTTGAAGGATAGTTTAAATGTTTTAAAATTATAAAAAATAATTTCTAAAAAAAAGAAGTAAGTAGGATTTCTGCTTATGATACTTGAAGGATAGTTTAAATGTTTTAAAATTATAAAAATAAATTATAAAAAAAAAACAAGTAGGATTTCCGCTTATGATACTTGAAGGATAGTTTAAATGTTTTAAAATTATAAAAAATAATTTATAAAAAAAAAGCAAGTAGGATTTCGCTGTATGATACTTGAAGGATAGTTTAAATTGTTTTAAAATTATAAAAATAATTTAAAAAAAAAGGAAAGTAGGATTTCTTTTGATACTTGAAGGATAGTTTAAATGTTTTAAAATTATAAAAATAATTTATAAAAAAAGAAAAGTAAGTAGGATTTCTGCTTATGATACTTGAAGGATAGTTTAAATGTTTTAAAATTATAAAAAATAATTTAAAAAAAAGAGAAGTAGGATTTCTGCTTATGATACTTGAAGGATAGTTTAAATGTTTTAAAATTATAAAAAATAATTTATAAAAAAAAAAAGTAGGATTTCTGCTTATGATACTTGAAGGATAGTTTAAATGTTTTGAAATTATAAAAAAATAATTTAAAAAAATAGGTTAAAAAGTAGGATTTCTGTTTATGATACTCTGAAGGATAGTTTAAATGTTTTAAAATTAAAAAAAAAATTTATAAAAAAAGTATGTAAGATTTCTTTTTATGGTACTTGAGGGATAGTTTAAATGTTTAAAAATTATAAATATCATTTATAATAAAAAAAAAAAGTAGGATTTCGCCCTTATGATACTTGAAGGATAGTTTAAATGTTTTAAAATTATAAAAAAATAATTTAAAAAAAGAAAGTAAGTAGGATTTCTTTTATGATACTTGAAGGATAGTTTAAATGTTTTGAAATTATAAAAAATAATTTATAAAAAAAAAGAAAGTAAGTAGGATTTCTGCTTATGATACTTGGAAGGATAGTTTAAATGTTTTAAAATTATAAAAATAATTTAAAAAAAAAAAAAAAAGTAGGATTTCTGCTTATGATACTTGAAGGATAGTTTAAATGTTTTAAAATTATAAAAAATAATTTATAAAAAAAAAAAAGTAGGATTTCGCTTAGGATACTTGAAGGATAGTTTAAATGTTTTCAAATTCAAAAAAATAATTAAAAAAAAAGAAAGTAGGATTTCTGTTTATGATACTTGAAGGATAGTTTAAAGGTTTTAAAATTATAAAAATAATTTATGAAAAAAAAAAGAAAGTAGGATTTCTGCTTATGATACTTGAAGGATAGTTTAAATGTTTTTAAAATTACAAAAAATAATTTATAAAAAAAAAATAAGTAGGATTTCTGCTTATGATACTTTGAAGGATAGTTTAAATGTTTTAAAATTATAAAAATAATTTAAAAAAAAAGGAAAGTAGGATTGCTTATGATACTTGAAGGATAGTTTAAATGTTTTAAAATTATAAAAATAATTTATAAAAAAAAAGAAAGTAGGATTTCTGCTTATGATACTTGAAGGATAGTTTAAATGTTTTGAAATTATAAAAATAATTATAACACAAAATAAAGTAAGTAGGATTCTGCTTTATGATACCTTGAAGGATAGTTTAAATGTTTTAAAATTATAAAAAAATAATTTATAAAAAAAAGAGAAGTAGGATTTCGTTTATGATACTTGAAGGATAGTTTAAATGTTTTAAAATTATAAAAATAATTTATAAAAAAAGAGAGGAAGTAGGATTTCTTTTAAGATACTTGAAGGATAGTTTAAATGTTTTAAAATTACAAAAAATAATTTAAAAAAAAACCAAGTAAGTAGGATTTCGTTTATGATACTTGAAGGATAGTTTAAATGTTTTAAAATTATAAAAATAATTTCTAAAAAAAAAGAAAGTAGGATTTCTGCTTACGATACTTGAAGGATAGTTTAAATGTTTTAAAATTATAAAAATAATTTAAAAAAAAAAGAAAGTAGGATTCTGCTATGATACTTGAAGGATAGTTTAAATGTTTTAAAATTATAAAAAATAATTTATAAAAAAACGAGTAAGTAGGATTTCTTTTATGATAATTGAAGGATAGTTTAAATGTTTTAAAAATATAAAAAATAATTAAAAAAAAAAAAGTAGGATTTCTTCTTATGATAATTGAAGGATAGTTTAAATGTTTTAAAATTAAAAAAAATAATTTAAAAAAAAAAAAAAGTAGGATTTCTGCTTATGATACTTGAAGGATAGTTTAAATGTTTTAAAATTATAAAAAATAATTTATAAAAAAAAAAAGAAGCAGGATTTCTTTTATGATAATTGAAGGATAGTTTAAATGTTTTAAAATTAAAAAAAAAACCTTATAAAAGAAGGAAAGTAGGATTTCTGCCTATGATACTTGAAGGATAGTTTAAATGTTTTAAAATTATAAAAATAATTTATAAAAAAAAGAAGAAAGTAGGATTGCTTATATGATACTTGAAGGATAGTTTGGATGTTTTGAAATTATAAAAATAATTAAAAAAAAGAAAGTAGGATTTCTGCTTATGATACTTGAAGGATAGTTTAAATGTTTTAAAATTATAAAAAAAATGAAGGAGGATTTCTGTTTATGATACCTTAATGATAGTTTAAATGTTTTAAATTACAAAAAAAAATTTTTTAAATAAAAAAAACAGTAGGATTTCCTCGCTTTATGATACTTCTGAAGGATAGTTTAAATGTTTTGGAATTATAAAACTAATTTATAAAAAAGAAAGTAGGATTACTCTTTATATGATACTTGAAGGATAGTTTAAATGTTTCTAAAATTACTAAAAAAAAATTTATAAAAAATAAAGGAAGTAGGATTGCTTCTTATGATAATTCGAAGGATAGTTTAAATGCTTTTAAAATTACAAAAATAAATTATAAAAGAAAAGGAAGTAGGATTGCCCTTATAATAATCTGAAGGGATAGTTTAAAAGTCCTAAAATTATAAAAACTAATTTATAAAAAAAAAAAAAGTAGGATTGCTGCTTATGAGCACTCCCGAAAGATAGTTTGAATGTTTTAAAATTATAAAAACTAATTTCTAAAAAAAAGGAAAGTAGGATTCCTTTTATGATACTTGAAGTGATAGTTTAAAAGCTTTGAAATTATAAAAAATAATTTATAAAAAAGAAACAAGTAGGATTGCTACTATGATACTTGAAGGATGGTTTAAATGTTTTAAAATAATAAAAAATAATTCCTAAAAAAAAAAATAGTAAGTAGGATTCTGCTTATGATACTTGAATGATTGTTTAAATGTTTTAAAATTCATAAAAAAAATAATTAAAAAAAAGAAGAAGTAGGATTCCTCGGCTTAGGATACTTGAAGGATAGTTTAAAAAGTTTTGAAATTGGTTAACACCAATTTCTAAAAAAAAAAGAGGTATAGTAGGATTCCCATGAAGGGATACATCCTTGAAGGCATAGTTAAAATGTTATAAAATTCACAAAAATAAATTTAAAAAAAAAAAAAAAAAGGGTAAGGGGATTGCAAGGATGATACCGAAGGATAATTTAAATGGTCCTCGAATTACAAAAAATAATGAATAAAAAAGTAAGTAGGATTGGGCTTTATGATAACTGAATGATAGCTTAAATGTTTAAAAATTCCTAAAAAATAAGGTAAAAAAAAAACGAAGTATAGATTCCGTTAAAAGGAAGTTGAAGGATAAGCTAAATGTTTTGAAATTACAAAAAAAATAATCAAAATAAAAACAAGAAAAATGTATGTAGGATTTTGATTTATGATAATTGAAGGATAGTTTAAATGTTTTAAAATTACAAAAATAATTTAAAAAAAAATAGTAAGTAGGATTTCTGGCCTATGATACTTGAAGGATAGTTTAAATGTTTTAAAATTAGAAAAATAATTCTAAAAAAAAAAAAAAAAAAAGAAGTAGGATTCTCAGATACGATACCTTGAAGGATAAGTTAAATGTTTTAAATTTATAAAATAATTCAAAAAAAAAAAGTAGGATTTCTTTTATGATACTTGAAGGATAGTTTAAATGCCTTAAAATTGAAATAATTCCTAAAACAAAGAAAGTAGGATTAGGTGTAGGATAATGGAAGGATAGTTGAACAGCCTAAAAATTATAAAACAACCCATAAAACAAAGAAAGTAGGAGTATCGGGTTTATGATAAGAAATGAATATTTTAACAGCCTAAAAAAAAAATATTAAAAAAAAGAGAAGTAGGATCTGTTTAAGGATACTCTGAAGGGGATAGTTTGAATGTTTGAAAAAATTATAAAAAATAATTCCAAAAAATAAAGATAAGTTGGATTTCGCTATATGATAATATGAAGGATTAGTTTAAATGTTTCTTAAAAGTTCATAACTCTAATCCTATAAAAAAAAAAGCAAGTAGGATTTCTGTTTGGGATACTTGAAAGAAGGTTAAAGTTTTCAAATTACGAAAAATAATAATACCAAAAAAGTAAGTAGTTCTATTTATGATAATTGAAGGGATAGTTTAAATGATTTGAAATAAAAAAAAATAATTTATAAAAAAAAAAGTAAGTAGGATTTCCTTTATGATAATTCCTGAAGGATAGTTTAACATGTTTTAAAATTACAAAAATAATTAAAAAGAAAAGGAAAAAAAAGTAGGATTTCCGCTTTATGATACTCGAAGGATAGTTTAAAGGTTTTAAAATTATAAAAATAATTTTATAAAAAAAGTAAGTAGGATTTCTTTCATGATACTTTGTAGAGGATAGTTTAAATGTTTTTAAAAATTAAAAAAATAATTAAAAGAAAAAACAAAAGAAAGTAGGATTGCTGCTTATGATACCCTTGAAGGATAGTTTAAATGTTGAAAAATTATAAGAACTAATTTAAAAAAAAAAAGAAAGTAAGTAGGATTACAGGTAAGGATACTTGAAGGATAGTTTAAATGCTAAAAAATTAAAAAACAATTAATAAAAAGAAGTAGAAGGATTTACGTTTAGGTGATACCGGAAGGGATAGTTTGAATGTTTTAAAATAATAAAAACAACTTTATAAAAAAGGCAAGAAAGTAGGATTGCTCGTTTGTGATACTTGAAGGATAGTTAACTGTTTTAAAATTACAATAATTTCTAAAAATAAAAGAAAGTAGGATTAATGTATACATGATACTCCGCATGATAGTTTAAATATTTAAAAGCTATGGCAACGATTTATAAAAAAGAAAAGGGTGAGGATCCCTGTTTAGGATACCTGAAGGATAGTTTAAAAGTCTTAAAAATCAGAAAAAATAATTCAAAAAAAATAAAAAGTAGGATTTCTTTTATACATGAAGGATAGTTTAAGAATGTTTGAAAAGTATGAACAAAGTCTTAAAAGAAAAAGTCAAATAGGATTTCCTGGTGATGAGATGCCTGAAGGAGTAGTTGAAATGTATTAAAATCATAAAAATAACTTAACAAAAAAAAGCAGCAGGATTTCCTTATGATACTTGAAGGAAGTTTAAATGTTGTAAAATTAGAAATAATAATTTATAAAAAAAAAAGTTAGGATTTCGCTTTAGGATATTTGAAGTATAGTTTAAAAGTTTTAAAAATTACAAAATAATTCAAAAAACAAAAGTAGTAATTTTGGTTTATGATACTTCATTGATAGTTTAATGTTTTAAATTATAAAAATAATTTATAAAAAGTAAGTAGGATTTCACAGATACTTGAATGATAGTTTAAATACTTTAAAATTACAAAATAATTAAAAAAAAAGTAATTAGGATTTTGCTTATGATACTTGAATGATAGTTTAATCATTTAAAAATTATAAATATGATTTATTAAAAAAGAAGTTAGGATTTCTTTTTAGGATATTTGAAGGATAGTTTAAAAGTTTTTAAATTAGAAAAATAATTATAAAAAAGTAAGTAGGATTTCTATTTTTGATACTTTAAGGATAGTTTAAATGTTTTAAAAATTATAAAAATAATTTATAAAAAAAGTAAGTAGGATTTCAAGTTATGATACTTGAAGGATAGCTTAAATGTATTAAAATTATAAAAATAATTTCTAAAAAAAACTAAGTAGGATTTCTGTTTATGATACTTGAATGATAGTTTAAATGTTTAAAAATTAGAAATATAATTTATAAAAAAAGTATAGGATTTCAAGTTAAGGATATTTGAAATATAGTTTAAAAGTTTTAAAAATTACAAAATAATTAGAAGAAAAAAACAAAGTAGTATTTTTGTTTATGATACTTGAAGGATAGTTTAAATGTTTTAAAATTATAAAAATAATTTATAAAAAAGTAAGTAGGATTTCCGGTATGATACTTTAATGATAGTTTAAATGTTTAAAAATTATAAATATAATTTATAAAAGGAGTTAGGATTGCGGAAGGATATTTGAAGGATAATTTAAACGTTTAAAATTACAAAAATAATTCCATGAAAATGTAAGTGGCATTTGCTGATTATGATACTTGAAGGATAGTTTAAAAGTTTTAAAATTATAAAAAAAAAAAAAAGTAAGTAGGATTTCTGCTATGATACTTGAACGATAGTTTAAATGTTTTAAAATTATAAAAATAATTTCTAAAAAAAAAGTAAGTAGGATTTCTGTTTATGATACTTGAAAGATAGTTTAAATGTTTTAAAAATATAAAAATAATTTATAAAAAAGTAAGTAGGGATTTCTCTGCTTATGATACTTCTGAATGATAGTTTAAATGTTTTAAAATTATAAAAATAGTTAAAAAATATGTAAGTGAGTATTTTGTTTATGATACTTGCTGGATAGTTTAAATGTTTTAAAATTATAAAAATAATTTATAAAAAAAAAGTAAGTAGGATTTCTCTTATGATACTTTATGGATAGTTTAGTAAATGTTTTAAAATTATAAAATAATTTAAAAAAGTAAGTAGGATTTCTGTTTATGATATTTGAATGATAGTTTAAATGTTGGAAAAATTAGGAAATATAATTTATAAAAAAAAGTAGTAGGATTTGAAGTAGGGATAATTTGAAGTATAGTTTAAAAGTTTTAAAATTACAAAAAATAATTAAGAAGAAAAAACAAAAGTAGTATTTTGCTTATGATACTTGAAGGATAGTTTAAATACTTTAAAATTATAAAATAATTTATAAAAAAGTAAAAAAGTAGGATTTATATTAAGATACTTGAATGATAGTTTAAATGTTTTAAAAAATTACAAAATAATTAAAAAAAGTAAAAATTAGGATTGCTTATGATACTTGAATGATAGTTTAACTGCTTTAAAATTATAAATAATGATTTATTAAAAAAGAAAAGTAAATAGGATTTCTTTTAGGATATTTTAAGGATAGTTTAAAAAGTTTTTAAATTATAAGGGTAATTAGGATAAAAAGTAAGCAGGATTTCTATTTTTGATACTTTAAGGATAGTTTAAATGTTTCGAAATTATAAAAATAATTTATAAAAAAAAAGTAAGTAGGGATTTCTGTTTATGATACTTGAAGGATAGCTTTAAAATGTATTAAAATTATAAAACAGAATTCTAAAAAACTAAAAAGTAGGATTTCAATTATGATAATGAATGATAGTTTAAATGTTTAAAAATTATAAATATAATTTATTAAAAGAAGTAAATAGGATTTGCTTTAGGATAATTGAAGGATAGTTTAAAAGTTTTTAAATTAGAAAAATAATTGGTGATATAAAAAGTAAGTAGGATTTCATTATGATAACTTGGAATGATAGTTTAAATGTTTTAAAATTATTAAAATAATTTCTAAAAAAAAAATAAGTAGGATTTCTGTTTGTGATACTCGAAGCATAGTTTAATGTTTAAAATTTTAAAATAATTTATAAAAAAAAAAGTAAGTAGGATTTCTAAGTTTATGATACTTGAAGGATAGTTTAAATTTTAAAAATTATAAAAAAATTTATAAAAAAAAAAGAGTAGGATTGCCTCCTTATGATACTTGAAGGATAGTTTCACTGTTTTAAAATTATAAAATAATTTATAAAAAAAGTAAGTAGGAGTTTCGCTTAGATACATGAAGGATAGATTAAATTGTTCTAAAATTACAAAAAATAATTCGAAAAAAAGAAGAAGGTAGGATTCTCTGTTACGATAATTTGGAGGATAGTTTAAATGTTTCAACATATAACAATAATTTATAAAAAAGAAAAAGTAAGTAGGATTCCTCGCTAGATAATTGAAGGAGAGTTTAAACGCTTTAAAATTACAAAACAGAATTTGCAAAAAAAAGAGAGTAGCAATATTGCTGATTATGATACTTGGAAGGATAGTTTAAAGGTTTAGAAATTATAAAAAATAATTTATAAAAAAAAAAGTAAGTAGGATTGCTGTTTATGATACTTTGAAGGATAGTTTCAATGTTTTCAAATTATAAAAATAATTTATAAAAAAAAAAGTAGGATTTCATTTATGATACTTGGAAGGATAGTTTAAATGTTTAAAAATTATAAAAAAATTAAAAAAAAAAGTAAGTAGGATTCCGCTTATGATAATTGAAGGATAGTTTAAATGTTTTAAAATTATAAAATAATTAAAAAAAGAGAAAAAAGTAGGATTTCAGTATGATACCTTGAAGGGATAGTTTAAATGTTTCAAAATTATAAAAATAATTTAAAAAAAAAAGAAAAGCAGGATCTCTTTTTTATGATACACCTTGAAGGATAGTTTAAAAGTCTTTGAAATCATAAAAACAATCTAAAAAAAAGAAGGCAGGATTTTGCTCATAATAATTGAAGGATAGTTTAAAAGTTGGAAAAATATAGAAATCTAACCTATAAAAAAGAAAAAAAAAAAAGAAAGTAGGATCGGCCTATGACACTTTGAAGGATAGTTTAAATGTTTTAAAATTATAAAAATAATTCATAAAAAAAAAAGAAAGTAGGACTGCTTATGACACTCCGAAGGATAGCCTAAACGTCTTGAAAATTATAAAAAAATAATGCAACAAAAAAAGTAAGTAGGATCCTCGATGTTGATACGTGAAGGATAGCTTAAAAGTTTCTAAAAATTATAAATAATGTAAAAAAGAAGTAAAGTAGGATTTCTTTTAAGATACTTGAAGGATAATTTAAACGTTTTAAAATTACAAAAATAATTATAAAAATAAGGAAGTAAGTAGAATTCTTGATTATGATACTTGAAGGATAGTTTAAAAGTTTGAAAATTATAAAAAAGTAAGTAGATTTATGAAACAAGAAAGAGTAGAATTAAAAAATGTTTTAAAATTATAAAATAATTTAAAAAAAAAGTAAGGATTTCGCTTATGATACACTTGGAAGGATAGTATAAATGCTCCAAAACCTCCCCAACCCCTTATAAACACCCTAAAACCTATAAAAACACCAAAGTAGGATTTTCAATTTATGACACCTGAACGATAAGCTTAAATGTATAGAAATTATAAAAATAATTAAAAAAAAAGGAAAGTAGGATTTCTGGTTCATGACAGCCCTTGAAGGATAGTTTAAATGTTTAAAAAATTATAAAAATAATTTATAAAAAAAGAAAAAAGTAGGATTGGCTTTATGACAAATTTGAAGGATAGTTTAAATGTTTTAAAATTATAAAAAAATAATATTATAAAAAAAAAAAAAGTATAAGTAAAAGGAGTGCGTATTCCTGCGATACATTCTGAAGGATAGTAGTTTAAATGTTGTAAAATTAGGAAATTTAATTTATAAAAAAGAAAAGGTAAGTAGGATTTCTGGTTTAGGATAATTTGAAGGATAGCTTAAAATGTTTTAAAATTATAAAAATACCCCATTCGCCGAAACAAAAGTAAGTAGGATTTTTTTTACATACCTCGAAGGATAGGTTAAATGTTTTAAAATTAAAAAAAAAATTTAAAAAAAAAAGAAAAAAGTAGGATTCTCAATGTTTATGATACCTGGAAGGATAGTTTAAATGTTTTAAAATTATAAAAAATAATTATAAAAGAAAAAAAAAGTTAAGTAGGATTTGGATGATGATACTTGAACGATAGTTTTAAATGGTTTATAAATTATAAAAATAATTTCTATTAAAAAGAAAGTAATAGGGATTTCTTTTAGGATAATTTGAAGGATAGTTTAAAAGTTTTAAAATTAGAAAAATAAAGTACCTAAAGAAGAAAAAGTAAGCATTTGTATTTATGATAATTTGAAGGATAATTTAAATGTTTTGAAACCATAAAAAACACCCTCATTTATAAAAAAAAAGTAAGTAGGATTGATGGTTACGATACTTGAAGGATAGTTTCTAAATGTATTAAAATTCCCCAAAAATAATTAAAAAAGAAGAAAGTAGGATTTCTGCTATGATGATACCTGGAAGGATAGTTTAAAAGTTTTGAAATTATAAAAATACACTTATAAAAAAAAAAAGTAAGTAGGATTTAGTTTATGATACTTGAAGGATAGTTTAAATGTTTTAAAAAATTACAAAAATAATTTTGTAAAAAATGTAGAAGAAAGTAGATTTCCATTTAGGATACATGAAGGGATAGTTTAAATGCCTTAGAAATTATAAATAAAATCCCTGTGTAAAAACAGAAGTAAGTAGGATTTCTTTAGGATAATTGAAGGATAATTTTAAACGCTTTCAAATTAAAAAAAACAACTCACAAAAAAGTAGAAGTAGGATTTGCTGCTATGATACCTCGAAGGATAGTTTGGAATGTTTTAAAATTATAAAAATAAATTATAAAAAAAAAGAAGGTAGGATTTCTGCTTATGATACTTGAAGTATAGTTTAAATGTTTTAAAAATTACAAAAATAATTTATAAAAAAAAAGAAATTAGGATTTCGCTTATGATACTTGAAGGATAGTTTAAATGTTTACAAAATTATAAAAATAACTTATAAAAAAATAAAGTGAAGTAAGATTTCGTTTCATGATAATTTTTTGAGGGATAGCTTTAAACGTTTTGAAATTATAAAAAAATAATTTAAAAAAAAGAAGTAGGGATTTCGGTCTTATGATACTTGAAGGATATTTTAACTGTTTTAAAAATTATAAAAAATAATTTAAAAAAAAAGAAACAGGACTTGGCTATGATACCTGAAGCCGATGTTTAAATGTTTTAAAAATTATAAAAATAATTCTTATAAAAAAAAAAAAGTAAGTAGGATGGCCGATAATGATACTTGGAGGATAGTTTAAATGTTTTAAAATTATAAAAATAAGTTAAAAAAATAGTAAGCAGGATTACTGTATATGATACTTGAAGGATAGTTTAAATCAGTTTTAAAATTATAAAAAATAATTTATAAAAAAAAAAAAGTAAGTGGGATTTCTGCTAGGATACTCTGAGGGATAGTTTAAATGTTTAAAAATTATAAAAATAATTTAAAAAAAGAGAGTAGGATTTGTCGTTTAGGATACTTGAAGGATAGTTTTAAATGTTTTAAAAATTAGAAAAATAGTTCTGAAAAAAAAGAGAAGTAGGATTTCTGTTTATGATACCTGGAAGGATAGTTTAAAAGTTTTGAAATTATAAAAATAATTTATAAAAAAAAAGTAAGTAGGATTTCTATTTATGATACTTGAAGGATAGTTTAAATGTTTTAAAATTATAAAAATAATTTATAAAAAAAAAGTAAGTAGGATTCGTTTTAAGATACTCTGGAAGGATAGTTGAAATGTTTAAAAATTGAGGAAAAATAATTAAAAAAAGAAAGTAGGATTGCCTTAGGATACTCGAAGGATAGTTTGAAGCTTTAAAATTACAAAAATAATTATAAAAAAAACAAAAGTAGGATTCTCTTAAGATACTTGAAGGATAGTTAAGAATGTTTTAAAATTATAAAAATAATTAAATAAAAGAAGTAAGGGTAGGATCACTGTATGATACTTGAAGGATAGTTTAAATGTATTAAAATCATAAAAAAAATCTCAAAAAAAACTAGTAGTAAGACTTTTGTTTATGATACTTGAATGATAGTTTAAATGTTTGAAAATTATAAAAATAATTCATTCAAAAAAAGGAAGTAGGATTTCTGCTTATGATACTTGAAGGATAGTTTAACAGTTTTTAAAGTAGAAAACATAATTTATAAAAAATAAAAAGTAAGTAGGATTTCTGCTTATGATACTCTGAAGGATAATTTAAAAGTTTTGAAATTATAAAAATAATTTAAAAAAAAAAAGAGTAGGATTTCTGGCTTATGATAATTTGAAAGATAGTTTGAATGTTTAAAAATCACAAAATAATTTAAAAGAAGAAAGTAGGATTGCGCTTTACGATACCTGAAGGATAGTTTAAAAGTTTTGAAACTATAAAAATACTTCATAAAAAAAAAGTAAGTTAGGGATTTCTGTGCTTACGATACATGAAGGAATAGTTGAAATATTATAAAATTACAAAAATAATTGAAAAAAGAAGAAAGAAGTAGGATTTCTGCTAGATACTGAAGGATAGTTTAAATGTTCTGAAATTATAAAAAAATAATTTAAAAAAAGGGAAGTAGGATTTCATATGATACTTGAAGGATAGTTTAAATGTGTTTCAAATTAAAAAAAATAATTTATAAAAAAGAAGTAAGTAGGATTTCCGCCTTAGACATTTGAAGGATAATTTAAACGCTTTAAAAATTATAAAAATAATTTATAAAAAAATGAAAGTAGGATTTTGTTATGATACTTGAAGGATAGTTTAAAAGTTTTAAAATTATAAAAATAACTTTAAAAAACAAAAAGTAAGTAGGATTTCTGTTTATGATACTTGAAGGATAGTTTAAATGTTTAAAAATTATAAATATAATTCATATACAAAAAAAAGTAAGTAGGATTTCTGTTTATGATACTTGGAATGATAGTTTAAATGTTTTAAAATTATAAAAAATAATTTAAAAAAAAGTAGGATTTCTGTTTATGATACTTGAAGGATAGTTTAAATTTTTTAAAATTATGAAAATACTTAAAAAAAAAAGCAAGTAGGATTTCTCTTTATGATACTTGAAGGATAGCTTAAATGTTTTAAAATTATAAAAAATAATTTAAAAAAAAGAAGATAAATAAGTAGGATTGGTTTAGATACTCTGAAGGATAGTTTAAAAGTTTTAAAAATTTACAAAAATATAACAATCTAAAAACAAAGGTAGTAGGATTCCTTAATACTTGAAGGATAGTTTAAATGCTTAAAAATTATAAAAAAAATATTAAAAAAAAAAGAAAGTAGGATTTCTGTTTAGGATACTTGAAGGATAGTTTAAATCTTTTAAAAGTATAAAAATAATTAAAAAAAAAAGAAAGTAAGTAGGATTTCCCGCTTATGATACTTGAAGGATAGTTTAAATGTTTAAAAATTATAAAAATAATTTATAAAAAAAAAGTAGGATTTCTTTTATGATACTTGAAGGATAGTTTAAATGTTTTAAAATTAGGAAAATAATTACAAAAAAAAAGTAAGTAGGATTACCACTTATGATACTTGGAGGATAGTTTAAATGTTTTAAAATTATAAAAATAATTTATAAAAAAAAGAAAAAAAGTAAGTAGGATTTGCTTATGAGACTTGAAGGATAGCTTAAATGTTTTAAAATTATAAAAATAAGCCTAAAAAAAAAAGAAGTAGGATTTCACTTATGATACTTGAAGGATAGTTGAGAATGTTTAAAAATTATAAAAACAATTTAAAAAAAAAAGAAAAATAAGGAGTAGTTTTAGGTATTAGTAAAAATAGTTTAAAAGTTTCAAAATTAAGAAAATAATTTTAAAAAAAAAAGTAAAGTAGGATTGGCCTATCTATGATACTTGAAGGATAGTTTAAATGTTTTAAAATTATAAAAATAAATTATAAAAAAAAAATAGAGTAGGATTTCTGCTTAGGATACTTGAAGGATAGTTTAAATGTTTTAAAATTATAAAAAAATAATTTATAAAAAAAGAAAGTAAGTAGGGATTCCTGTTTATGATACTTGAAGGATAGTTTAAAAATGTTTTAAAATTATAAAAAATAATTTAAAAAAAAAAAGTAAGTAGGATTTCTGTTTATGATACTTCAGGGATAGTTTAAATGTTTTAAAATTATACAAATAATTTAAAAAAAAAAAAATGAAAGTAGGATTCCTTTTATGATACTTGAAGGATAGTTTAAATGTTTTGAAAATTATAAAAAAATAATTTATAAAAAAAAGTAAGTAGGATTTCTGTTTATGATACTTGAAGGATAGTTTAAGTGTTTTAAAATTATAAAAAAAATTTATAAAAAAAGAGTAAGTAGGATTCCTGTTTATGAGACTTGAAGGATAGTTTAAATGTTTTAAATTATAAAATAATTTAAAAAAAAAAAGAAGTAGGATTTCTAGTGTTTATGATACTTGAAGATAGTTTAAATGTTTTAAAATTATAAAAATAATTTAAAAAAAAAAAGTAGGATTTCTTTTATGATACTTGAATGATAGTTTAAATGTTTAGAAATTATAAAAATAATTTAAAAAAAAAAGTAAGTAGGGATTTCTTTTATGATAATTGAATGATAGTTTAAATGTTTTAAAATTATAAAAATAATTTCCAAAATAAAGAAAGGAGGATTTCTGTTTATGATATTTGAAGGATAGTTTAAATGTTTTAAAATTATAAAAATAATTTAAAAAAAAAAAGTAAGTAGGATTTCTGTTGATCATACTTGAAGGATAGTTTAAATGTTTTCAAATTATAAAAATAATTAAAAAAAAAAAAGTAGGATTTTTTTATGGATACTTGAAGGATAGTTTAAATGTTTTAAAATTATAAAAAATAATTTATAAAAAAAGAATGTAAGTAGGGATTTCTTATGATACTTGAAGGATAGTTTAAATGTTTAAAAATTATAAAAAATAATTTAAAAAAAAACAAGTAGGATTTTGCTTATGATACTTGAATGATAGTTTAAAATGTTTTAAAATTATAAATATAATTTACAAAAAAAAAGAAAGTAGGATTTCTGTTTATCATACTTGAAGGATAGTTTAAATGTTTTAAAAATAAAAAAATAATTAAAAAGAAAAGTAAGTAGGATTTCTGTTTATAATACTTGAATGATAGTTTAAATGTTTAAAAATTATAAAAATATTTAAAGAAACGATAGTTGTATTTCTGTTTATGATACTTGAAGGATAGGTTAAATGTTTTAAAATTACAAAAATAATTAAAAAAAAAAGGAAAGTAGGATTTCTTTTGATACTTGAATGATAGTTTAAATGTTCAAAAATTATAAATATAATTTATAAAAAAAAAGTTAGTATTTCTATTTATGATACTTGAGGGATAGTTTAAATGTTTAAAAATTATAAATATCATTTATAATAAAAAAAAAAGTTAGGATTTCTGTTTCTGATACTTGAAGGATAGTTTAAAAATTTTAAAATTAGAAAAATAATTAAAAAGAAATTAAGTAGGATTTCTGTTTATGATACTTGAATGATAGTTTAAATGTTTTAAAATTACAAAAATAATTATAAAAAAAAAAAAAAGTAGGATTTTGTTTTATGATACTTGAAGGATAGTTTTAAATGTTTTAAAATTATAAAAATAATTTATCAAAAAAGTAAAAACCAAGTAGCATTTCTGTTTATGACACTTGAAGGATAGTTTAAATGTTTTAAAATTACAAAAATAATTTCTAAAATAAAAAAAGTAGAATTTCTTTTTATGATACTTGAAGGATAGTTTAAATGTTTTAAAAATTATAAAAAATAATTTATAAAAAAAGGTAAGTAGGATTGCGTTTAGGATACTTGAAGGATAGTTTAAATGTTTTAAAATTATAAAAATAATTAAAAAGAAATTAAGTAGGATTTCTGTTTATGATACTTGAATGATAGTTTAAATGTTTTAAAATTACAAAAATAATTTCTAAAATAAAGAATGTAGGATTTCAGATTTATGATACTTGAAGGATAGTTTAAATGTTTTAAAATTATAAAAATAATTTATAAAAAAAAAGTAAAGTAGGATTTCTGTTTATGATACTTGAAGGATAGTTTAAATGTTTTAAAATTACAAAAAAAAATTTAAAAAAAAAAGGAAGTTAGACCTATTAAAATCATGGAAGATTGTAAAAATGTTTTAAAATTATAAAAATAATTTAAAAAAAAAGTTAGACATTTTTGTTTATGATACTTGAAGGATAGTTCAAATGTTTTAAAATTATAAAAATAATTTATAAAAAAAAAGTAAGTAGGATTTCTGTTTATGATACTTGAAGGATAGTTTAAATGTTTTAAAATTACAAAAATAATTTATAAAAAAAGCAAGTAGGATTTCTGTTTCTGATACTTGAAGGATAGTTTAAATGTTTTAAAATTATAAAAATAATTAAAAAGAAATGAAGTAGGATTTCTGTTTATGATACTTGAATGATAGTTTAAATGTTTAGAAATTATAAAAATAATTACAAAAAAAGTAAGTAGGATTTCTGTTTATGATACTTATAGGGATAGTTTAAATGTTTTAAAATTATAAAAATAATTTAAAAAAAAAAAGTAGGTTATTTTTTATGATACTTGAATGATAGTTTAAATGTTTTAAAATTACAAAAATAATTAAAAAAATACTAAGTAGGATTTTTGTTTATGATACTTGAAGGATAGTTTAAATGTTTTAAAATTATAAAAATAATTTATAAAAAAAAATAAAGTAGGATTTCTTTTTATGATACTTGAAGGATAGTTTAAATGTTTTAAAATTATAAAAATAATTTAAAAAAAAAGTAAGTAGGATTTTGTTTATGATACTTGAATGATAGTTTAAATGTTTTAAAATTATAAAATAATTTAAAAAAAAAAAAAAAAAAGTAGGATTTAAAGTGTTTATGATACTTGAAGGATAGTTTAAATGTTTTAAAAATTATAAAAATAATTAAAAAGAAATTAAGTAGGATTTTTGTTTATGATACTTGAATGATAGTTTAAATGTTTTAAAATTATATAAATAATTTATAAAAAAAATTATAAGTAGGATTTCTGGTTTATGATACTTGAAGGATAGTTTAAATGTTTTAAAAATTATAAAAATAATTTATAAAAAAAAATAAAGTAGTATTTCTGTTTATGAGACTTGAAGGATAGTTTAAATGTTTTAAAATTATAAAAATAATTAAAAATAATAATAAGTAGGATTTCTGTTTATGATACTTGAAGGATAGTTTAAATGTTTTAAAATTACAAAAATAATTAAAAAAATACTAAGTAGGATTTCTGTTTATGATACTTGAAGGATAGTTTAAATGTTTTAAAATTATAAAAATAATTTATAAAACAAAAGTAAGTTGGATTTCTGTTTATGATACTTGAAGGATAGTTTAAATGTTTTAAAATTACAAAAATAATTAAAAAGAAATTAAGTAGGATTTCTGTTTATGATACTTGAATGATAGTTTAAATGTTTTAAAATTATAAAAATAATTTCTAAAAAAAAATAAGTAGGATTTCTGTTTATGATACTTGAATGATAGTTTAAATGTTTAGAAATTATAAAAATAATGACAAAAAAAGTAAGTAGGATTTCTGTTGATGATACTTGAAGGATAGTTTAAATTTTTTAAAATTATAAAAATAATTTCTAAAAAAAAATAAGTAGGATTTCTGTTTATGATACTTGAATGATAGTTTAAATGTTTTAAAATTATAAAAATAATTTCTAAAAAAAAATAAGTAGGATTTCTATTATGATACTTGAAAAATAGTTTAAATGTTTAAAAATTATAAAAATTAATTTAAAAAAAAAAGTAAGTAGGATTTCCGGTTTATGATACTTGAAGGATAGTTTAAATGTTTTAAAATTATAAAAGTAATTTCAAAAACAATAAGTAGGGTTTCTGTTTATGATACTTGAAGGAGAGTTTAAATGTTTTAAAATTACAAAAATAATTTATAAAAAAAAGTAAGTAGGATTTCTGTTTATGATACTTTAAGGATAGTTTAAATGTTTAAAAATTATAAAAAAAATTTCGAAAAAAAATAAAGTAGGATTTCTGTTTATGATACTTGAAGGATAGTTTAAATATTTTAAAATTATAAAAATAATTAAAAAAATGATAGTTGGATTTCTGTTTATGATACTTGAAGGATAGTTTAAATGTTTTAAAATTACAAAAATAATTAAAAAAAGAGTAAGTAGGATTTCTGTTTATGATGAAAAGATAGTTTAAATGTTTTAAAATTACAAAAATAATTATAAAAAAAAAATGAGATTTATGTTTAGGATACTTGAAGGATAGTTTAAATGTTTTAAAATTATAAAAATAATTAAAAAAAAAGAAAGTAGGATTTCTGTTTATGATACTTGAAGGATAGTTTAAATGTTTTAAAAAAAATAAAAATAATTTATAAAAAAAATAAAGTTAGGATTTTTTTTTCTGATACTTGAATGATAGTTTAAATGTTTTAAAATTACAAAAATAATTTAAAAAAAAAAAAGTAGAATTTCTGTTTATGATACTTGAAGGATAGTTTAAATGTTTTAAAATTATAAAAATAATTTAAAAGAAATTAAGTAGGATTTCTGTTTATGATACTTGAATGATAGTTTAAATGTTTAAAAATTACAAAAATAATAATAAAAAAAAGCAAGTAGGATTTCTGTTTATGATACTTGAAGGATAGTTTAAATGTTTTGAAATTATAAAAATAATTTATAAAAAAAAAGTTAGGATTTCTGTTTAGGATACTTGAAGGATATTTTAAATATTTTAAAATTATAAAAATAATTAAAAAAAAAAGTAGGATTTTATGTGATACTTGGAGGATAGTTTAAATGTTTTCAAATTATCAAAATAATTAAAAAGAAATTAAGTAGGATTTCTGTTTATGATACTTGAAGGATAGTTTAAATGTTTTAAAATTATAAAAATAATTTAAAAAAAAAAGTAAGTAGGATTTCTGTTTATGATACTTGAAAGATAGTTTAAATGTTTAAAAATTATAAAAATAATTTAAAAAAAAGTAAGTAGGATTTCTGTTTATGATACTTCAATGATAGTTTAAATGTTTTAAAATTATAAAAATAGTTAAAAAAAATGTAAGTAGCATTTTTGTTTATGATACTTGAAGGATAGTTTAAATGTTTTAAAATTATAAAAATAATTTATAAAAAAAAGTAAGTAGGATTTCTATTTATGAGACTTTAAGGATAGTTTAAATGTTTTAAAATTATAAAAATAATTTAAAAAAAAAGTAAGTAGGATTTCTGTTTATGATACTTGAATGATAGTTTAAATGTTTAAAAATTATAAATATAATTTATAAAAAAAAAGTTAGGATTTCTGTTTAGGATATTTGAAGTATAGTTTAAAAGTTTTAAAAATTACAAAAATAATTAAAAAAAACAAAAGTAGTATTTTTGTTTATGATACTTGAAGGATAGTTTAAATGTTTTAAAATTATAAAATAATTTATAAAAAAAAGTAAGTAGGATTTCTGTTTATGATACTTGAAAGATAGTTTAAATATTTTAAAATTACAAAAATAATTAAAAAAATACTAAGTAGGATTTCTGTTTATGATACTTGAATGATAGTTTAAGTATTGAAAAATTAGAAATATAATTTATAAAAAAAAGTTAGGATTTCTGTTTAGGATATTTGAAGTATAGTTTAAAAGTTTTAAAAACTACAAAAATAATTAAAAAAAACGAAAGTAGCATTTTTGTTTATGATACTTGAAGGATAGTTTAAATGTTTTAAAATTATAAAAATAATTTATAAAAAAAAAGTAAGTACGATTTCTGTTTATGATACTTGATGGATAGCTTAAATTTTTTAAAATTATAAAAATAATTTCTAAAAAAAAATAAGTAGGATTTCTGTTTATGATACTTGAATGATTGTTTAAATGTTTTAAAATTATAAAAATAATTTCTAAAAAAAATAAGTAGGATTTTTGTTTATGATACTTGAAAAATAGTTTAAATGTTTAAAAATTATAAAAATAATTTAAAGAAAAAAAAAGTAGGATTTTCGTTTATGATACTTGAAGGATAGTTTAAATGTTTTAAAATTATAAAAATAATTTCTATAAAAAAATAAGTAGGATTTCTGTTTATGATACTTGAAAAATAGTTTAAATGTTTAAAAATTATAAAAATAATTTAAAAAAAAAAAAAAGTAGGATTTTGTTTATGATACTTGAAGGATAGTTTAAATTTTTAAAATTATAAAAATTATTAAAAAAAAATTCTAATAGAAGGATAGTTTAAATGTTTTAAAATTATAAAAAATTTAAAAAAAAAGTAATTAGGATTTCTGTTTATGATACTTGAATGATAGTTTAACTGTTTAAAAATTATAAATATGATTTATTAAAAAAGAAGTTAGGATTTCTTTTTAGGATATTTGAAGGATATTTTAAAAGTTTTTAAATTATAAAAATAATTATAAAAAAGTAAGTAGGATTTCTATTTTTGATACTTTAAGGATAGTTTAAATGTTTTAAAATTATAAAAATAATTTATAAAAAAAAAAGTAAGTAGGATTTCTGTTTATGATACTTGAAGGATAGCTTAAATGTATTAAAATTATAAAAATAATTTCTAAAAAAAACTAAGTAGGATTTCTGTTTATGATACTTGAATGATAGTTTAAATGTTTAAAAATTATAAATATAATTTATTAAAAAAGAAGTTAGGATTTGTTTTTAGGATATTTGAAGGATAGTTTAAAAGTTTTTAAATTAGAAAAACAATTATAAAAAAGTAAGTAGGATTTCTGTTTATGATACTTGAATGATAGTTTAAATGTTTTAAAATTATTAAAATAATTTCTAAAAAAAAATAAGTAGGATTTCTGTTTATGATACTTGAAAAATAGTTTAAATGTTTAAAAATTATAAAAATAATTTAAAAAAAAGTAAGTAGGATTTCTGTTTATGATACTTGAAGGATAGTTTAAAAGTTTTAAAATTATAAAAATAATTTCTAAAAAAAGTAACTAGGATTTCTGTTTATGATACTTGAATGATAGTTTAAATGTTTTAAAATTATAAAAATAATTTCTAAAAAAAAATAAGTAGGATTTCTGTTTATGATACTTGAAAAATAGTTTAAATGTTTAAAAATTATAAAAATAATTTAAAATAAAGTAAGTAGGATTTCTGTTTATGATACTTGAAGGATAGTTTAAATTTTTTAAAATTATAAAAATAATTTCTAAAAAAAATAAGTAGGATTTCTGTTTATGATACTTGAATGATTGTTTAAATGTTTTAAAATTATAAAAATAATTTCTAAAAAAAATAAAAAATTAAGGATTTCCCCTTTATGATACTTGAAAAATAGTTTAAATGTTTAAAAATTATAAAAATAATTTAAAAAAAAGTAAGTAGGATTTCTGTTTATGATACTTGAAGGATAGTTTAAAAGTTTTAAAATTATAAAAATAATTTCTAAAAAAAGTAACTAGGATTTCTGTTTAGGATACATGATGGATAGTTTAAATATTATAAAATTATATAAATAATTTATAAAAAAAAAATTAAGTGGGGTTTCTGTTTAGGATACATGAAGGATAATTTAAATGTTCTAAAATTATAAAAATAATTAAAAAAAAGTAAGTAGGATTTCTGTTTATGATACTTGAATGATAGTTTAAATGTTTAAAAATTATAAATATAATTTATAAAAAACAGAAGTTAGGATTTCTGTTTAGGATATTTGAAGGATAATTTAAACGTTTTAAAATTACAAAAATAATTACAAAAAAAAAAGTAAGTAGCTTTTTGATTTATGATACTTGAAGGATAGTTTAAAAGTTTTAAAATTATAAAAAAAAGTAAGTAGGATTTCTGTTTATGATACTTGAATGATAGTTTAAATGTTTTAAAATTATAAAAATAATTTCTAAAAAAAAAGTAAGTAGGATTTCTGTTTATGATACTTGAAAGATAGTTTAAATGTTTAAAAATTATAAAAATAATTTAAAAAAAAGTAAGTAGGATTTCTGTTTATGATACTTGAATGATAGTTTAAATGTTTTAAAATTATAAAAATAGTTAAAAAAAAATGTAAGTAGCATTTTTGTTTATGATACTTGAAGGATAGTTTAAATGTTTTAAAATTATAAAAATAATTTATAAAAAAAAGTAAGTAGGATTTCTCTTTATGACACTTTAAGGATAGTTTAAATGTTTTAAAATTATAAAAATAATTTAAAAAAAAAAGTAAGTAGGATTTCTGTTTCTGATACTTGAAAGATAGTTTAAATGTT
>JACEGQ020000129.1:0-25000 GCA_015852605.2 Populus deltoides | reverse complement strand
TTTGAAACCCAGCTGAGGAGTAGAGAGGGACATCTGACTATTGATCGTTGTTGTTTCTCTGTGAAAAAGGTTTGAATCTCCTTCTTTCACTCTCTGTTTTTTGTGGCCTTTAGCCTTCTACCCCTTTCCTGATGTCGAGTCGCTTTGCTCCATAGTCTAGAGAGGCTCGGCAGAGATGATTCGAATCAAGCGAAAGCAAAGGCATTCATTGGCACTCGAGATGCTAAGGATCGAACGATTAGGAAATGAAAGAAGTCTTGCAGCTCATCTTGATTGAGACAAGTGCAAATTGCTTCGCGTTTTCTTTTCTTCTTCCCGCCCTAGGAGCACAAAAAGAGGGATTAATATTATTGACCCAATGATAAACCACTAACACTTAGGGCTCCGCGCACTAGGAAAACAACAACTTCAGTGATATATGCTCGACTCTTCTATGATAGCTTCATTTGTGGACGAAAATTGTCACTATTAAGGTACTTTGGCGTCCAGTAACTCATCTTAGTTTTGTTCTTGCCTTTTGGTCCTGTGGATTGTGCGTGCTTTGTAGAGAAAAGGGCAATTGTTGGAACTGAGTTGTTTTTTGTGAATGGAGAGGTATGAGCAACTCATTAATTTTCTGTAATCTTCTTTGAGCATATCTGCAGGTTCTTGGACCTTTGTTTAAATGGTTGGCTAATTGGTGAGGTTTTACTCTATTTGTTTTGATATTCAGCAACTTCAGCCCTTTTTTTTTTGTTAATCTGGGTCAACCCATCTGATCCATGACCCGATCACTTGACCGAATTAATAACCGGGTCGAGTTTCAAAACTATGCAGTCAAGTGCTGGATTGATCTAGAAGGCCATTCTGGATTTTGAAACAATAATCACCACAGGTCGGTGACCTTTTTTACTAGGGTCGCCAAAAAAAGAAAAAACCCACTAATCATACTAGTTACTCGTTCTTTACTATTACTTTGACAGTAATACGAATATCTGTCGAGACCATGAAACTCATCCTAGTTTCCAAGGGTAATCCCGGAAGAGTGACTTTTTCCTTGTTGAAGGAATGATCTCGCCGCGAAGAAGGATGTAACGCGAGAATGTGATCAGGCAAATGAAGCAAAATGCATTCACGGTGAAGGCCAGTTTTGTGATCAAATGGCGAAGTGATCAACATAAAATAAATAATGGAGCGTGATTGGACAATTATTTGTTCGAACAGTTTTTTTTTAATCTAAAATTTAGAAACATTATTTATTGTAGTCTATTTAAGTTTGTAAAGATTATCCGTTTATTCAGACACTGAACCAAAATTATCAATAACAATACATAATTATGTTACTTTATTTATTTTAGTTTTAATAGCTTAACTTACTTTATATTTAGCAGTGACTTAATAAATTTAATGAATAACCCAGTAGAACTCATATTTTCTTTAATCTATGATTAGAACATTATATTGATGTACTAAAATAATTAGGGTTTCTTATGGTATTTTAGTGTTTTTATCAATAGTGAAGCACCATAATATATTTATTTAATTCATATAATAACAACTTTGTGGTGTAACTTAGTTAGTTAACGTGTAAAACTAAGACGAGAGGTCGTGGGTTTGAGCCTGAGGAAGTGTAATATTTTCATTCAACAACTTATGGCTTGTGCATTTTTTTTTTTTAAAACAATGGAAAAATAAAGCAGGGCCTGCCCCTGCGAGTCTGACATGGTATTATGCTTGATTTTTTTTTTAATGTTTTTGTTTTTTCTTAGGTTTTTTTAGCATTCCAAGTAATTTACTATATTGTCTGGTTCAATTCATATTCTAAAAAAATTTTAATTTTTTTTATTTAAAATTAATATTTTTTAATGTTTTTAGATTATTTTAATACGCTGATATCAAAAATAATTTTTTAAAAAATAAAAAAATTATTTTGATATATTTTTGAGTGAAAAACAATTACAACTACATTTCCAAACACAACTTTAACATGTTTCTTAAATTTCATTATAAAACTTTATTTTTTTCAATTATTATGTATCTGATATGAAAATAATAATACTAACAATAATTTGTTCATAAAAATTCAGTTCAAATAGTTTTTTCTTTTATTTTTAAAATTTTTAAATAGATTTTGAACATGATCTAATTACATTATAGTTTTTTTAGCTTTCAATCACACAATATATGGACATACTATTTTGATATTTTTTGTTAATTTACTTTAACAATAATAAAATATTATTTTAACATAAATAATTATTCCAATTAAAAACCTTACATTGTATAAGATAAACAAGAGACACATTACTAAGAAAATTTATCTTGATGGAAAAACATTCCCAAAACAATTATATTTTTGGGTTTAATAACAATCTCAAAGAATTCTTTATGATCTAGAAAAATTTTATGTTTTAAAATTTTTTGGTCCCAATAATATAACATGATTATATTGTCAAAGAACCATTTCAAAAGTTTAAGTTATTATGTAAAATTTTTAATATATGATTTATATTATTTTTTAATATATCTTAAAAAAAAATTTTTAACTTGAAATTTGTATAAACTCACTCACACCATATTGTACTGTTAATTAGAAGAGAGAAAGTAAATAATGATATTTGAACTCATGATCATTTGATTATCAAAATTCTAATATTATATCAAAGAATCATCTCAACTTAAAAATTTAAATTATTAAATAAAATCTCAAAATATAATTATATTATTCTATAAAACTACAAACCAATAAAAACTTTAATCCTTTCTTTAGTTAATCACAGTAAAAAAAGTCCACTCCTTACTATAATTATTAAACTTGTATCAACATGCCCAACCTTTACCTTGACTTTTGAGCCATTTCATAGGGAACGTTTGGTCCCCCCATTTTTTTTTTGCTAAAATTGAGTGCGGTTTGTACTTTTTGGATCGTTTTGATGTGCTGATGTCAAAAATGATTTTTAAAAAATAAAAAAACATCATTGGCATGTATTTCAGCACGAAAAGCTATTTGAAAAGCACCCGCAACCACACTGCCAAACACGCTCATAAGCTGTACCGGTTTAATAACTTTGCTCCGTACTTGAGTTGATTTTCAATTGTTTTGCCCGCCCAAACACATACAAAAAGAATCAAAATTTGTTTTTTTCACGCGTTGTCAGAAACCCCAACCGACAACACACACAATCATTTCCACTGCGCTACACTCCACTCCACTCCGCCGCGCTCCCTCTTCATTTTATTAAAAACCTCAAACTAAACAAAACAAACGAAAAACATTGTAAAAAATAATAAATCTCCCACAAACTTGTTTTTAAAACACACAAAAATTCCGATTCTTCGATACTTCAACAAATCCAATCAATGGCCAACTCCGATTCTTCCACTGCTACACTTCCTATCGCTCCTGTACACACCACACAACTTCTCTCTCCTCTCTCTCTGTCTCCGATTTGATGTCGTGTTTGTGTTTTTTTGTTTGCGAAGCCTAATAATTTTATTTTTTTTTGCAGAAGAAAGAAAACACAGTTCCGATTGGTTCAAAGATCGCTGTATGTTTCCTCTTGTCTATATTTCATTCTAACATTTTTCTGCCTACACTGTTGTAAATGCCCACATTTTTTTATTATTAGGAATTAAATGAATCCAGGAGTGATCTTCTTAACAGAATCCAAGGCTTAAAGCAGGTTAATTTTCTTCTTTCTTTTTTACATATTTTCTTGTATTTTCTTTTCTCCAGTTTTTTATTTTATTTTTGTAACAGGATTTGCAAAGTTGGAGATCGAAGCTGGACACTCAAGTCAAAATCCATCGTGATGTAAGTCATTTTTATTTATTCACTCTGCAATTTTTTCCCAAGTAATAGAACGGCAGAGATACACACTTTTACATGTGTTTGATAATGCGGGTGAAACTGCTTTTTCTACGTGGTTTTGGTTAGATGGTTTTGATTTAAGGATGTCGAATCCATCTAAAAATACCAAAAAAGACACCTATTTGATGCATTTTCAGATGAAAAGCACATCCAAACCGCAATGCCCAAAGGCGTGTTTGTCATTTTTTCCCTCCCTTTCTTGCCGAATTAGATAGAAAAAAAATTGCTTAGATTTTGGTGGAACTAAAACAATAAAATCTTGGAGATAGAGAATGTGCTTGGAAGATTTTGTGTGAATCATCTGGGAAATGTTGATGTGGCAACAGAATAAGTGCCAAGGCGGCTTGCAGCAAGCAATGTTACCCTGCAATTTTTTAAGGACAACATGCAGTTTGCTCAATTTAGCACTGTGTTAACAGATCATTAGTCCATGCCGTGTTTTAGCATTCAATCGTTGTTCGAGTCTCTTGTTCTTTCTTTTTTTTTTCTCTAGAATGGAATTTGTAGATTAAAGAAATGTCTTTTAGTAGTGCATGTATTTCAACTCCAACCCTTACATCTGACCTGAGTGTTCCAAGCATACAGGAAAAGTAATAAAGTGCAAGGAATGTCAGTTTTTAAAATATGCCCCACAACGTTTCTAGGAGTGAACCGGAAAACATATCATAATTTGTGGTAATTGTTAGTCTGAAATTTTATACTAAATTTTATAATTGAAAACACACAATTTTTCCATTTTTGCTTTAGCAACTCCCTACCTACCTTCACGTGGTTTTACAAATTTGACTAGATGAATATTTTAGTTGAAGCATTTTACTGATTACATGTATGTCATGCTGTACATTAATTCACGTGAAAATGAATTCTATATCTCTGTCCAATAGTGGCTCGCTTATGAGCACACCCTTAGTAGTTTATCTAATTAGTTGGTATGAGATGCAATTCAGTTGAATTCAAGACTCAAATGCAAATCTTTCTTGCTTCATTCAGGAGTTATCAGAATTGAAGAAGTCATTGAATGTTGAGGTCGATCAACTTCGTAAGGTAACTGCTGCCTAAGCATTACTGATGCTGTTTTCTCTGGTTATTATTTTTTCTTAACTTCTGTCTGAATCAAAATCAGGAATTTCAAGAACTGAAGAACACACTGCAGCAGCAACAAGAAGATGTTACAGCCAGCCTACGGAATTTAGGGGTAAAGGTTTCTTGAAAATTTTCTTCATGTGACTTGTGCATATGATTTGTTGGCTAACTTGGAAGATGCTTTTAGAAATAAATATAAGCCCGTGGTTGATGATTAATGAACTTTTGCAGCTTCAAGACAGCACAGGTGATGCTAAAGTGGCTCAAGAACCCATGCTTGATGTAGAAGACCAGGAAGTACACGCTTCAGTTGAAGAGGTTATTGAGAAAAGAGATGAAAACTAGGATGTTTTGTTATGGAGCGAGTATTTCTTGTACTTTAGCTCTACTGGAGATGAGAGTATCAATCAATTTACTTTCCTGGCGCTTTCTCTGGTGGCTTGGAGTCAAACTCTGCAACTACGTACTTAGCTTTCCAGTACAAGGCATAAACTTTTTTCTGAAATAAATGTTAATTGGCATTTGCATTTTTTTTTTTAAAGCATCGTTCTCCATATATTTGAATATTTATCGTCTAGTGGAAGCCCAGTATAAAGTACATTATTTAGCATCTCTTTCTTTGTTCTTTTTTTTTTTTTAACGTGTGTGCTGGAACTTTTATAGATTGTTTGGTATTGTGGTTCTTATGACTTTGAAGTGCTTTATAAAATGTTTTTTTTTGGTTTGAAAAAAAAAATTAAATTGATACCTTTTTATATGTTTTTGGGATAAAATGTATTCTGAGAACACACTACACTTTCAACTTGGGCGATAAGATTGCCTATTGACGTTCACCTCCCTGTTCATGTGGTGGCTCATAGTTTTCTTCTCCGTTCTCTCTTGGATTGGCATTGCAGTAGTGTTGAGTCCCCGCATAAAGCTTTATGTTTGTGGAAATTTCTTTGATATGGCTGGTAAGGGACTAGTCAGGCAATTGGTTTTTACCATGTAGTAGGTTTATTATGGCTATTTTGTGTCCATGATCTGTCGAGACACAGGAAAATGAGGCCATCACAGAGGATACTTTGAGCTGCAATCATAAATTCACAGGTCCCTTTAATCCCTCTTTAATAATTGCCATTGATATGCATACCCTAATTGCTATAATACTAGTATATTTGGCTTTGGATAAGGAAATTAAATTAGGATGAATATCATTTGCTTCTTTAAAAAGGACGCTCTTGAGATCATCTTTTCTATTCTTTTCTTAAGAAATTTAAATTTCAACCGTTTGTTTCATTGTTATTTGCTTGAAGAATAAAGAAACATCTGCAGACACTTTGTTTAACAAGAGACGTAATTTATGCACCACTTTCTTGATTATATGATAATACTGAAAGTAGCCCATCTCTGTTAGGCAACATTTTGTATATGTTGAAGTTGAAAATTTAGTTCACATGGTGTGATTTTATGATAGCAGTTTACACTCTACAGGAAATATAATTGAACTTATGTTAATTTGAAGGGAGTTTAAATACAAAGAATAACAACATAACAACTGATTCAATGGCTAGTGAACCTTCACCATTAATAGTCATTCTCATAATTAATGATTATCCATCTCATCATTCTCATGTTTCCAAGAATATTGTTTACGTTGCTTACTGAAGAGAAAGACATGAGGTACTTGTCTGTAACCAGGGATGTCTAAGAAGTTGTAACTTTCCTAGCCGTGGTGTTGCTGTTTTGAAGATGAGGATGATAACGAACCTCTTTAAATTTCTCCCATCGGCCATTATAGTGTCTTATTATGGCTTTTGAATACTAGTACAGCCTGCATTCTTGCTACCTCTCGTTTTCTCCTCACTGGTGTGTGTGTGTATCGAATCGAAAGATCAATAAAAAGTTTGTGATGTTTATTAACTACTGTGACCCAATCGTATGGAACAGTATATTGGAAGGAATTAATTGTGCGCTGTTGGGTTAATAATAATGATCTTAAGGGATAAAAACTTTTTTACAGCTACGAGGGAAATTTGATTAAGGGAGTAACAACCTATAGTATATTAACCTACGAAACTAAAAGAAACAAGTTTCCTTGTAAGGTGTTTCTATTTATATGAACAATAAGTAACTTAATTTTGTGTCGCGGCTACTACTGGTGGGCCAAGCGCTCAACCCACAAGCGGAGCCATGAAAAGTTTTTAGGGGTAAGATTAGAAAAATCTTTGGAAGGGGCAAAACTTAAAATTTTAATAGTTTTAGCTTGAAAATTTAAAATTATTCTTTTTATGGGGATATAATATTAATGTTTTTAGGTGCTTGGACCCCACCTCCAACCCTGGATGAGCTTAGCCTTTTGCTGCTCTTTTGCTATCTTTTTTTTTTCTCTTATTTTTTACACTTCAAAAGTTTTTTTATGTCAAAAAAGATTAGATTTGAATTTTAACATAAGATTAGATTTGGATTTTGACATAAAATTTTCTATCGTCTAGTTTTTTGCTATTGAGCATAACTTCAAATCAAACTGTTGAATCGAGTTTACCAGAAAATTCTAGAGGCACTTTTTTATATTGAAATAAAATTTCAGGTGGATCGTAGTTCAGGAAAGACTTGTGATATATGTAACAGCACGGCTTTTACAAGCCCAAAACAACAGTAATTTTTTTTTGTATTTGACACACATCGTGTCGGTAATCGGCGAACATGTTCCCTTCACATCATCAATATATAATCCATACATCAACAACAATCAACATTTCATTTAAAAGTGAATCTTACATAAACTTATAATATTATGCTTGCATGATTAGAAATTCGCATTTAAAATATACATGCATAGTCATGAGTTTGTATTCTATCCTACAAATAGTCATCACGAATTTAATCTAAAAGGATCTAATAATAGATATACATTCAGTACATTGATTCATATAAAATACATCATGATTTAGAATGCAACTACATGATTCCTTGCAAAAGTAGGTTCCCATGTATCGGGTTTCCTAGGCACCTTGTTGGTATGACGTCCCTATTGCAGTACAAAACATTTACAAGAATGCAATTACTTAATAATAATAATAACAACAACAATAAGAAAATGGTCTGGCAGTTTAACGAAGCATTAACATTATCTCATGTTTGAAACGTGACATTTGTAGTTCCTTCATGTTCTTGGTATACATAACTTGCAGTATATATATATATACACCAATTCTTGCAATCAACTATAATCTTAAATCCGGCCATTCTTTTAAGATATCATTTGTCGAGGTTAACTATTCACTCACCCCGCCCATCCCCTTCGAATTCCATCAACCAAAACTAATCAACTGTTTGTCCTGGTCATCCCTTTAGATGCCATTAGCCGAAACTAATCATTTATTTATTCCGGTCATCCATTCGGATGCTATTAGCCGAAGCTAATCAATCGTTTGTCCCGGTCATCCCTTCAGATGCCATTAACCAAAGCTAATCATTCATTTGTCCCAGTCATCCATTCGAATACCATTAATCAAAGCTAATTAATCGTTTGTGCTGGTCATCCCTTCAGATGCCATTAGCCGAAGCTAATCAATCGTTTGTCGCAGAAGCTAATCATTCATTTGTCCTGGTCATCCATTCGGATGCCATCAGCCGAAGCTAATCATTCATCAATCGTTTGTCCCGGTCATCCCTTTGGATGCCATCAGTCAAAGCTAATCATTCATCAATCGTTTGTCCCGGTCATCCATTCGGATGCCATTAGCCGAAGCTAATCAATCATTTGTCCCGGTCATCCCTTCGGATGCCATTAGCCAAAGCTAATCAATCGTTTGTCCCGGTCATCCCTTCGGATGCCATTAGCCGAAGCTAATCAATCGTTTGTCCCGGTCATCCCTTCGGATGCCATTAGCTGAAGCTAATCAATCGTTTGTCCCGGTCATCCATTTGGATGCCATTAGCTGAAGCTAATCAATCCTTTGTCCCGGTATGACCCTTCGGATGCCATTAGCCGAAGCTAATCAATCCTTTGTCCCGGTATGACCCTTCGGATGCCATTAGCCGAAGCTAATCAATCATTTGTCAACATTTAAGCATTTGACAATCTGATATCTGAATTAACACAATACGACAACGTTCATGATAAGGTATTTAAATGTTCAAGGTCATCTCTTCAGATGCCTTTAGCTGAAGCTAATCGTTCATTTGTTAACATTTAAGCATTTGATAGTCTGGTATCTGAATTAACACAATACATTAATATTCATGATAAAGTATTTTCATTATTCAACATTATTTAAAAGGAAGGTGAAAGTCACCTACCTGCAGTAGAAGCTCTACTTGTGCTCCCCTGTTCTTTGCTTTGTTGCACCACACCTGGTCCCTCCTACGGATCCGCGGACTCATCTCATAAATTTTCCTCATTCAAGGATATGTTTTATAATAATCATATTAATAGCTAATAAATTTTTCTTTCAATCATTTCTTTCTTTATATCTTACGTTTTTCTCATTACACCCATTAATGTTGTCATCCTTTATCCAACCATAGTTATCATTCCTTTAGGCCGATATTATAGAGAATCCATATTCATCCATTACTCATATGTTACTTTCTTATGCATGTTCATTTTCTTATAATAACATACATACATATATCATGTATATTTTCAGAGTTAGTATCTCAATGTGCAAGTGTTCGTATGACTCAATTCCTTTATATAGTATTCACGTGAAAGTCTACTGTTACTGTCTAACTTTGAACTGTTACTATTTGACTTTGAACTGTTATTGTTTGATTTTTCCAACCGTTACTGTTTGACTTTTCCAACTATTACTGTTTGACTTTGAATTGTTACTGTTTGACTTTTCCAACCGTTACTGTTTGACTTTGAACTGTTACTGTCTAGATATACATCAGATTTTTAACTATATCTAGACTTATAGAACTCTGTTTCAAGCAAGATTAGTCTCGTTGGAAAGCTAATACACGAGGCTACAAGTTCTTTGAAGGAAGGAGAACCCAGTTCTGCCTTTGAGATAGTCAAAATTGCTCATCAACAAACACTACCCTACAGGGTCTGTCAAGATCCAATCTCGATTGATGACCCACAATTGGGGTTCTACAGCTTCATATTGAGCAAGACCAATTTCTTAGTTATCTAACATCCAAAACTATAATTACTATGAGAAACTTGATCTTAATTCTCTCATCCTTCTACTCGAATTCTCTCCAAATGTTAGGAGACGAATTTGTCCAGATTCATCAACCTTTCCATTTACACACAACATCCACAATTTAACTTTCTCTATCATCTCAACCCCTAGTCATCTCACATATCGTTTAAGACTGTAAAAAAAAAAGAATATCTTTATAAGAGCCAATTTATCTTATTTATTTCAATCTTCCCTCTTAACGTCAAAATAAAACATTCTTGTCGATTTTACAAACTTTCCGAACAATATTCTTCTAAACACAATCCTTGACACAGTTCCTATAAACCATAAGTAAAAAATGAATAATATTCCAAACAATATATACTGTCAAGTTATAATGCATTATTATGAGTATAACATATCCAAATATTAACTTCATCAAATGGTGAAATTTCCAGAAATATGGGTCTAACCGAACTGACCTCAAACTTGCAGACCTACTGTGCGAGATATACAACTTCTATACCAAATGTTTGTTTCAGATCTCCACCGTTCAGAATCTAGTCAAAATCAGGAAGAACAATATATTCAAGTTATAGCCTAATCCAACGGTGGTCGAAGGAGAAAACAGACAACAAAGAAGACTGTCCAGAAGTGTATTTCCCAAATATTTTCCTCCCTCGATATCTCTCAAACGGGGACTGATATAGAAAATCTCTACGGTGACAATGTACACGACATGGATGAGAACAACATACCCGAATATCTTGCTGATCTAACGGTGGAAGGTGGAGTTATAGCTGTCGGTTGATTTACCATCAATATATCTTCTCTCTAGCCTCTCTCTAAACTCTCTCCTACTCTTGCTAGTCACTCCAAGAGAGAAAATAGAATGATATTTATAGTTCTAACATCTTATTAATTGCACATTTATCCCCACCCCTTTTTATCATTTATACATAAACTCCCAACCTTCTGTTATTTGAATATTGACCTCTATTAATCTTACGTATTTATTTTGTCCTCACAAATATTTTTCTTTTCAATGATTTAGTATTATATTCACTTTTTATTTCATTAATTTCACTATTTTTATCTCGATTAGGTTTCTTTAATTTAATTTAACCCATTTTACTATTGGTTAAATTTCTCATCTTTTAAATACCCAGAAAATTTTTTTAATAAAGGGTTTACAATAAAGGTCAGGACTACTATAAAATTTTTGTTATTTACTTCCTTTTAATTTGTGGACTTTTTATTTGACAAAGATCTTTTTTTTTACAAGGATGAGATAGCTTGTTTTGAAAGTTTTCTAGTTCTACAAGGATCTTTAATGGACTAGAATATAATTTCCAACTGTGGCAAGGATTAATTAATGTTCTAAAATCCTTTTCTTATAAAAATTCTTTATTTATCCTAACTACACAAAAAAAAGAAAGGTTGGTGGTATTTAATGACATATTGATTTCTAGGATCATTGGACAAAATTGTAGGCTATAAATAAACCTTATATCATACTTGTATTGTTTGATTTTCTTCTCTTCTCTTCTCTTCTCTTCTCTTCTCACAACAACATATGAGATTAACTTATGAGTTTTATTTTTATTATTTCAACTATAACCCAAGGCTTGTTCAGGCTTAACTAATATTTTTTTTTCAACTAGGATCAAAGGCTTGTTTAGATTAGGATTTGAGCTTACTAGTAAAGGTTTTGAGTCAATTATTGTAAGTGAGTCAATTTTGTCCATAAAGGTTGACATGTGAAAACACATTAGGGTTAATTTCTCAGAACTATTTAAACACATGTAAACCTAAATTTCAGCACATTTGATGAATAATACTTCTAAAATTTTCAGTTTAACATGTAAAAGAGTTTCTTGCATTCTTTGGCTCTTGAATGAACTGAATTTAACTTATTGAAGATTAATTGACTTCGTGGTGTCATTCGACTTCATTTCAATAATGTTGGTGTCTTGGGGTTTATTTTTATTGTGTCACACTCTTATCAGACATCTTTCAACTTTTCAAGATCAGATCTCAATCTTGATTGTAAGTTGCATGACTACATGATCACGAGGTTCACATTAACTACCAAATTCATTTATTCTTCAAGTTCGACATGATTCTCAAATACTATTATAAATTTTTATTTGAATTTTAATAATTTGTTTCAATTGTTATGTCTCCAATTTGAAAATAATAATACTAATAATACACTACTCATGAAAATTCAATTGGAATTGATGTATCCAATGTGAATAAAATTTTATCATATTTATTATTTTTTAGTCTTCGATTACATAAAATATAGGCATCCTATTTTGATTTTTTTTTTGTTAACTTGCTTTAACAATCATATATATATGCACACACTAACCAAAATAATGATTTTAGTTAAAAATATTGTGTTGACTAAGATAAACTAAAGATAAGTTAATAGAAAAAATATTTTCAAGAAAAAATTTCAAAACAACTGAATTTTTAGGGCTAATAACAAAGTCAAAATTTTTTTGAAACCCATATATAGTTTTTTAATTTTAAAAAATTTGGGCTCTTCTGTAACTTAGTGCGAGCATACAACAAAATAAACAAATTAATCCTTTAAGCATATGATGTAAAATACATGTAATATTATTATTACTATCTAATTTACAACAATAACAACAACAAATAAATAAATAAGATAAGTGCAAGAAAATACACCTGAACACAAGCCTAAAAAGAAATGTTTGAGCCCAATGATGAAAAACCAGAATGCCAAGTGAAGTTGATAGGCTAAAATAGCAATCCAAGATTTTAATTGACAGAGCCCATTAGTAAAAATATTTGTTTTTGGTGTTTACAGACTCAATTAGAATTTTCAAAAGTTTAGTTATTTAATTGAGGGTTTAATCACAAGGAAAATCAACTTTTTGAAGTCAATTATGAGGTCAATTGAAAGAATTGAAGTTTAAAAGACTTAATTGGAAGCTTGGAAAGTTTAAATTAGCCAAATCAGGGGCTTAATTGCATAAAATTCAAAGTTTGGTGATCAAATAGGGGCTTAATTGAACTTTCTGTGAACCAAGAATCAATTTGCAAGACATGTGTGACTTGAGGCACTAGAATCAGGAGAAATCAAGGGTTAAATCGAAAAAATTAAAAGTTTAGTGGTTATTTACGGGCATAATCGAACAAATTAGAAATCAAGAACCAACTTGTAAAGACGCTCAAAATTGGTAGTGACAAATGAAGTTGATAGGAACACAATTGCATGAAATTAGAAAGAAAGAGGGAAATTAAAGATAAAATAGAACGAAATTAGAAGATAAGGAATCGAATTGAACTTTGGTAGATCCCAAATCAAAAAAAAATCTTAATCTATAGGAATTAGTCAAAATGACGTCATCTTCTTCTTTTTCTTCAATTTTTTGGCTGATCAAGGGTGCACTTTCATATGACTGAAAGTGACGTTTCCGACCACCCAAAGGCTGAAACCACCACCTTTCGACCAAGAAACATCCCCTCTACAACCCCATCCCTTAGATATGATGCCAAATGGATCTTGTTCTACCCTTGATCAGAGATTTATCTATGAAAAATATGAATCGGAGTTTGAAGAAGGGGAAGTAGAAGGAATCCTCGACCCGCAACAAATAGAGGAAGATTATTCAATCACATAGTTCGAGCTCTTAGAATATGAGCCCTTGGGGCTTTCTATTTGATTGTATCGAAAGGCCTAATTCATTGGGATTTCCCTATTAGGCTATGTCATTTCGGGGTAAACGGATCATTTATGATGAAGAGGATGAGCTTCAAGAGAATGATTCAGAGTTATTACATAGTGGAACCATGCAATACCATATACAAGATAGATCTTCCAAAGAAGGCATTTTTTGAATAAGCCAATTCATTTGGTGGGACCCTGCAAATCCACTCTTTTTCCTATTCAAAGACCAGCCCCTTGTCTCTGTGTTTTCACATCGAGAATTCTTTGTAGATGAAGAGATGTTAAAGGGGCTTCTTACTTCCCAAACAGATCCTCCTACATCTATATATATAAACTCTGGTTTATCAACAGAGGGTGAATACCATAGATTCTTAATTTGTTAGTTAGCTGGTTGTATTAGTTTCCCTCACGAATCTAGTGAGGTTTCAGTTTTAGGGTCGGTGGCTAGCCTGTAGCCATCTGTTGTTTTATGTTTCTGTTATCATTGTAAATCTGGGGTTTGCCCCTTATAATGCTTGTATCTTCTTCTTTTAATACATACGTCAACTTACCAAAAAAAAAGAATACGTAAGAAAAATACTTTGAATTATGGATTCATTGCCAGAGATGGCTTAGAACCAAGAGTTCATTATCTAATGGATTTTTCTGTTTTAATACTCTATCCGAGTTATTAGTATTTATCAAATCTGTTCCTATCTTATGGAAGGCTATTGGATCAAATGATAAAGGCATTGTTCAGAAAAAGATGGCTTTTCTTAGATGAAATGAAAATTAGATTCATATAATAGGAGAAAGGTTTCCCATTCCTTAGCCTGAAAGATATGTAGCCTGAAAGACTGGGTGGTAGAGTCGTGGAAACACCTCCTTCTTTCATATTTTGGACACGAAACAATATGTTACTATTGAATCATGGAAGAATTGAAATCTTAGATCAAAACACTATGTATGGATGGTATGAACTGCTTAAACAAGAATTCTTAAACAGTGAGCAACCAGAGCGATTCCTCACTACATCAAAAAATTTCCAATGAAAGATGCAAATCTTTTAGAAAAATAAAAAATACATATGTCGAATGAAATGATGGTTGTTGTTATCTACTCCAATAACGAATCGTTGGTTTAACTGAATAACTAAATAAAATAAATATAATATACACATTCCAGATGACCGGGACTAATTCTAATTCTTTTGTTTCGAAGCAAAGATATCCATGAGGCAGCTTGTTCTATTCAAATATTTTCACGATTAAGAATTACTAGATTGTCTTTTGGATAGGCTCCGAAAGGAGAAAGAGAATGAAGGCTAGAATGCCAATAGATGCCATTATTGAATTCACTTGACCCAATAGTACGTACCCATTTATTTTAGGAACATAACATCCGGTACTAAAGTCACTGAATGGGTAAGTGATGAATCCCTAAAATGGACTATGTACTGTACTTTATTTGCAGGGTTACGGGCGGGCATTTTCTAGAGGTTTCTATTGTATCAATCTACCTTTGTGTAATTCATGTTGAAGACATAGACTTGGGGGTGGTTCCAGGGTGGACGATTTCAAAGCAGACTCCCCATTCATTATTCATTAGATAGAGAAGATCACCAAGATTTTGTGATCCATGGCAGAACTTAATCCAATTCAATAAGAGATCTCATATTGAATTGGTATATCAATATTGATTCGATCCGAGATCTCATTGAATTATTCATTCAATGAGATATTATGCCTTGAAGAGAACTCGAACCTCCACGCTCTTTAGTATTAGATTTTGTGATACAGTTCAGCCTTGGGATACGACCCAAGTAAGGTCAGATTTTGATTTTGGCGTAAAATGCACACCAATCCAGGTTTACGACAACAATCATAATTCTCAATACAACTGTTGTATCGAGCTAAAATTTTACGTGGCCTCTCCAGACATGTTGTCCTACCTTGAGTTAAAAGTTCAGGTCAATCGGAGTTGGGAAAGACACTGCAATATTGGTTAACAAAGGTTGTATGAATTTTGTTATTTACTTCCTTTTGACTTGTGGACTTCCTATTTGGTTAGGATTCTTTTTCTACAAGGATGTGGCAGCCGGTTTTGGGAATTTCCTAGTTCCACAAGGATCTTTAATGAGCTGCAATATAATCTCCAAGTGTGGCAAGGATTCATTAACGTTTCAGAATTCTTTTCTTATAAGGATTCCTTATTCATCCTAGCTACACAAGGAAAGAAGGGTTAGTGGTATTTAATGACAAATTAGTTATTTTTTATTAGTTTCTTTTATAAGAAAAGGATTCTGAAATATTTATGAATCCTTGCCACACTTGGAAACTATATTACAGCCCATTAAAGATCCTTGTAGAATTAGGAGATTCCCATTAAATATTTAACAAGCCGACACATCCTTGTAAAAAAAGAATCCTAGCCAAATAGGCAGTCTACAAGTCAAAAGGAAGTAAATAACAAAAATCATACAGCCTCTGTTGACCAGTATTGCAATACCTTTTTGAACTCTGATTGACTTGAACTTTTAACCCAAGGTAGGAAAACATGTCAGAAGACTACACATAAAATTTCAGCATGATGCAACTGTCGGATTAAGAATTATGACTAACATTTGTGCATTTAATGTTAAAATCTGAATCTGATTGTTTTTTCATTGCCCGGATCGTATCATTAGCCCACTTTTCTGTAGGTTATATCTTCACTTATAAGACTTTCTTGATTGCTCTACATCAGGCAAATTTGGTTAATTCTTTTATGTGTTGTATCTGCGAGAATATCATTTCTTTCGATGGAAAAGGTTATGATGCGTACCCTAGCTGAATTTAATGAAATTTGCGACCCCAAGATAAATCTAATCTAAGTTTGTTGAGATTTGAATTTAAAAGGTTATCACAATGGAAGACTTGCTCCAAGGCAACAAAACTATAAACCAACTCGATCACAACGCCTACACCCGGAGACGAGCAAAGAAAGTATAAATTCACAACAAAAGAATTGACCATTCAAATTGAGCAACTAAAAAGTCAGCTACAATGCTGAAATTGTCATCAAAAGTCTACTCTGAAATTATTCCTAACGAGTATTTAAACTCCAAACCAAAACCCTAGTTTCTCTAATAGGTCTCACATAAACCCAATTTAAATAATAATCAACTCAAGCTAAAACTAACCCAAACTAATTAAAATAAACAAGTCTAAAACCCAAACAAAATTCTCCTCTCAAAATAAATAAAGTTTGATAGCCCAACAAATTAAATAATTTCGTTGTTTTCGCATTCTGTCTGACAGCAGCAAAGCCCAACTTAAAACGAATAGTTCTCTCTCAGCTTAATGAATTAGAAGGCATGTCATATACCGTTGGAAAGCTATGGAAGTCTAGTTTGCAGCTCAACTAGAATCACATCAAAATTAAATCTGTAACTCCAGTTATGACAAAAAGAGTAATAAAAGGTCAAACTGTCTGAATCTAATCTTCTTCTCCCAATCTTCTTGGTTCCACCAACAAGCTCCTCTTGAACATGAATCATGTTAATCAAGGCTTGCTATTTATTATTACAAATCCTCTTGAAGTCCACCTTAGCCCATGTATCTTGAAAAAGTTTATTGAAAGCTGCTTTGAACTTCTTAGCCTAGTATTAGGACCAACCGAAACCTCCAATAGATCCTTTGATGGTTGGATCGCATCATCCCCTCTCTCCTCAAAAGGTTTCAACCTTGAATCATCACCTGTATCAAATAAAAAAAGATCAAAAACATTGAATGTACCACTAACACCATACTCACCCGGTAGATCCACTTTATAGGCATTATTAGTAGTCATTTCTATGATCTGATAAGGACCATCTCCTCGAGGCATCAATTTTGATCTTCTTTGTTCAGGAAACATTTCCTTCCTCATATGCACCCAAACCCAATCACCTGGTTCAAATCTCACCAATTTTCATCCTCTATTGGCTTTGTTTGCATATTATTCATTCTTCTTTTCTATTTGCTGCCAATCTTTGCATGAAGATCCTTTACCACCTTTGCTGCCAATTTTAAAGACTAACCCTTCATCAACAGGCAAAGAAATCAAATCTAATGGCGTCAAAGGGTTAAAACCTTAAATAATCTCAAATGGTGAATAAGCTTGATTTGATGAGGAACGTCCTACCAACAAATAAAAACAAAAGGATCCAAAGAGCTTGGAGGGTTAATAACATAGATTCTTAATTTGATAGTTAGCTGGTTGTATTGGTTTCCCTATCAAATCTAGTGAGGTCTTAGTTTTCTGATCGATGATTAGCCTGTAGCCATCTGTTGTTTTATGTTTCTGTTCTCATTGTAAATCTGGGGCATGCCCCTTATAATCTTTGTATCTTCTTCTTTTAATACATACATCAACTTACAAAAAAAAAGGGTTAAAACCTTAAACAATCTCAAATGGTGAATAATCAGTAGTAGAATGCATACTACGATTATATGCAAATTCAATGAATGACAAATAATCTTCCTAATTTTTAAGATTCTTTTGAATGATAGCCCTTAAGAATTGAATCAAAGTCCGGTTAACAACTTCAGTTTGGCCATCTATTTGTGGAAAACAAGTAAAAGAATATAAAAGTTTAGTTCAAGCCCCTCAAAACCTTCCAAAAGTAACTCAAAAACTTAACGTCTCGATCGGATACAATGCTTCTAGGAAGACCATGTAGCCAAATGACCTCTCTAAAGAATAGGTCAACTATATTTGTCGTATCATCGGTTTTATGGCAAGTAATGAAATATATAGAATCTCTGCCTTTCCTAGACTAAGTAGACCCAAAATGAAATCTATAGAAATATCAACTCAAGGTTCCTTAAGAACAGGCAAAGGTGTGTATAATCCATGAGGCATTACCCTAGACTTAGCTTATCTACATGTTATGCACCTGGAACAAAGTTAATTTTATGCCCAATACCTCTAATTGGTGGCAAACCACTAGGAATGTAATCCGGAAAGACATCCTTAAATTCCTGTAAAAGAACTTTAACAACACTAGAAACACAAGAATCTCTAAATCATCTGAGTTAAAGAATGCCTCTTTATACAAAAGTAAAATCATAAGCAAATCAGAAAGATAAGGATGTTTAAGATCATTAGATTTAGCAAAAAAATTTAGTTGTTTCCCTATTTTTTCTACACTTCTTTACTCACCCTTTCTTTCTTCTCTCCACTCTCGGCCTTCTTTTGATTTTTTTTGTTCTCGACCATGAGCCTCCCCTAATATCCTAAGGGCTGAAACTTTGTTCCCTTTTGTTTTCAAATCATGGCTCACTTTGTTTTCTCTCTTCCTAACGTCCTCACCATGTTGTTTAGCTTATTTTTCTAGTTTGGTCGAATCTTTTTGTTCCTCCACTTTGCCCGAAACATGTTGCTCTTCCTCATAGCCCTTATTCAATTGAATTTAATCTTCATACACTTGCTTTGGTGAGAGAGGGGCAAGTGTATAAATCCTTTCATCCTTCTCCAATGAATACCTGTTCTTAAACCCATCATGCTTGGCTTTTCTATCAAATTGCCAAGGCCTCTATCAAATAAGTAGCATGCATAGGCACAACATCACATAACCCTTCATCCTTATTTGCCTACTGAAAAAGAAACATCACATGTCTAATCACCCTAACAACACCACATTCATTTAACCATTGAAGTTTATAAGGCCTCTTATGCTTTACGGTATTCAATCCCAACTTTCTAACCAAACTAACACTGGCAACATTAGTACAACTACCAATATCAATGATCATACTACATGCCTTATCGTTGATTAGGCATGTAGTCTGGAAAATGTTCTCCCTTTATTGCTCCACACCATCCTCCTTAGTCTGAACACTAAGTGACCTTCTAATCACCAAAACTTTATCACCAACAGCATACTCTAAATCACCAGCATCCTCAAGTGGTGGCATGTCATCACAATCAGACTACTCACAAGTGGACACAATCTCTCCATCATTCTTTAGAATCATAACTGATGATTTGCACACTCTAATGCATAGAGTATCCTTGACACTTGAAACACTTTATATCACAATTACACTTTGGTTGGACTTCTCCCTTAAATTTTTATCATTGGCCAAAACCTACTTCTTCAAGGAGGCAAGTTTGGAATATATATATATATATATATATATATATATAAAAATATATAAGGATCTAGAATATACATATAGATAGACTCATCGACTCACACCCAATAGCTATCTATAGTACAATGACATTATCAATTCCTACGGTCGTGTTTTATGTCCTATTTGATAAGATAAAAATAATATAGTAAAATAGAAATTATCTTTTAGAGAGATGGCTGAGTGATTGATAGCTCCGTTCTTGAAAACTGATATAGTTCTTTCTGAACTCTAGAGGGTTTGAATCCCTCTCTCTCCTTTTTCACGGTGAATCTGTTTATAGATGCGAACCTCGTGATCACGCAACCCACAATCAAGATTAAGATCTGATCCCGGAAAGCTGAAATAGATCTGATAGGAGTGTGACACAATGAAAACCTACCTCAAGCCACCAACACTGATTCTGAAGAATGCAAGAATCACTCTCACAAGTTAAAACTGAAACAATTCAGAAGTAATAATCATCAAAGGCTGTCGAAATTCAGGTAACATGTGTTTAAATAGTTCTTCAAAGTAACCCTAATCGATCAACCCTTAAGGGCTGAACTGACCCACATACAAAACTGACCTAAAAAATTTTAAACTGAAAAGCCCATAACTTGATCCAAACAAGCCTTGGATGCTAGCTCAAAACAAAGTTTTAATTAAGCCCAAACATGAAAGAAACTAATAAAAATAACTAATTTGTCATTAAATACCACTAGCCCTTATTTCCTTGTGTAGCTAGGATGAATAAGGAATCCTTATAAGAAAAAGATTATGAAACATTAATGAATTCTTACCACACTTGGAGATTATATTGCAGCTCATTAAAGATCCTTGTGGAACTAGGAAATTCCCAAAATCAGTTTTCACATCCTTGTAAAAAAAGAATCCTAACCAAATCAAAAGTCCACAAGTCAAAAAATGTAAATAACAAAATTCGTACACCCTCTGTTGACAAGTATTGTTATTCCTTCCTGAACTCCGATTGACTTGAAAGTTCAACCCAAGGTAGGACAATATGTCTGGAGAGTCCTCGTAAAATATTAGCCCGATCCAACGATGGGATTGAGAATTATGACTACTATGCATTTTACACCAAAATCCCCAACTAATGCGAACCTTGTGAACACGTTGTCACACAACCCACAATCAAGATTGAGATCTAATCCCGGAAAGCCAAAATAGGCCTGATAGGAGTGTGACACAATGGAAACCTGCCCCAAGGTACCAACACTATTGGAATGAGTAGAATGACCCCACGAAGCCGGTTAATCTTCGATAAGTCAGATTCAGTTCTTTCAAGAACTGAAGAATGCAAGAATCACTCTCACATGTTAAAAATGAAAAATTCAGAAGTAATAATCATCAAAAGCTGCCGAAATTTAGGTTACATATGTTTACATAGTTCTTCAAAGTAACCCTAATCGATCTATCCTTGTGGGCTGAACTGACCCATATACAAAATTGACTCTAAAAATCTTAAACTGAAAAGCCCATAACTTGATTCAAATAAGCCTTGGATCCTAACTCAAAACAAAGTTTTAATTAAGCTTGGACATGAAAGAAAACAATAAAAATATCTAATTTGTCATTAAATACCACTAACCCTCATTTCCTTGTGTAGCTAGGATGAATAAGAAATCCTTATAAGAAAAGGATCTGAAACATTAATGAATCATTGCCCACACTTGGAGATTATATTGCAGCTCATTAAAGAACCTTGTGGAACTAGAAAATTCCCAAAACCAACTTCCACATCCTTGTAGGAAAAGAATCCTAACTAAATAGGAAGTCCACAAGTCAAAAGAAAGTAAATAACAAAATTCATATAACCTCTGTTGACCAGTATTGCGATGCCTTTCCGAACTCTGATTGACCTGAAAATATGACCCAAGGTAGGGCAACATGTCTGGCAAGTCTACGTAAAGTATTAGCCCGATCCAACGATCGGATTGATAATTATGACTGTTACCGTGAACCTAGACTGTTGCATATTTTGCGCCAAAATCCAAATCTGACCTTGATTGGGTTGTATCACAAAGCTGAACTGTATCTAATGTGAACCTCATGAGCACTTGGTCACGCGACCCATAATCAAGATTGAGATCTGATCTCGGAAAGCTAAAATAGGTTTGATAGGAGTGTGATGATTAGTACTTAAAAGTGTATTTTTATCAAGGTTTTATATCATCATTTTACACTTGAAATATCAATAACTCTTTAACTAAAGTATGTTTTATAATAACAAGTTTGATACCATAAGATACCTTTAATTTATGGTAAATGTTCATCTTAAATGCAAAATAACAAGTCTGATATCACATAAATAAAAGGATTGATTGATGAGTTTAAGTACGGAAATTGAAAGGACAAAGAGAGGTCCAAACTTAGAAAAGAGATGCTGGTTCAGTCCAAATTGGAACACTGTTCGGTCCTTGGGTCATATCTGGAGCTGTAGATTTTGGATTTAGGTCTCCCTTATGTGGATGTAAAGCTAAGACATAGGCCGAAAACTTTCATGAGAGTCCAAGATTTAAAAAGGCTGTTTTCAAGTCCAAATTGTAGCAATAACGGAAAAGTCCGAATCTGTCTTGCAGCCCAGAAACTATTCAGTGTTCAGCCCATATCTCGAGTTTTAAAAGTCCAAATGATCTCAAATTTTTACCCCGGAAAGCCGAGATAATTTCCTAGAACTTTCATGATTTAAATCTGTTCAAATTATGACATTATCAATGACGTTTTTGGCAGACAAGAAGATAAGGATTGTCACCAAATCAAGATGTGGCCCCCTACTCATCAATTACTCAACAAATCAATAGTTCTGAATTTTGGCCTATAAAAAGAGGCATTTGCCAAGTATTTAGGCATCTTGGTGTTCATATCAAGATCATGCTCTTGCACTCTCTTTATATTTTGTAATGCTTAAGTTTTTCTTATATTAATCTCTTGCTTATGCTTTTCATTTCCTTTCCTTGTTTATTTATGTTGCTCTCTTTCATTATGTCTAGCTAGGTTAATTATGTCAAGGTGAAAAGGGTATATTAATGGTGTAAGAATAAGTATAATATAAACTTAACATGGACCTTAATGTTGGATACTAACATGCTTTATATTTGTTATCTTGTTCACTTTTAATACTTTGCTTGTTAAATGGTTAATCTAGATTTATGTTGTATATCACTTGGCACAACAAATACTTAGCACTTTCATAGCCCATACTGTATGGTATAACCGACACCTGAGCTATGAAAGGAACTTGATTTGTTGTTAACATAAGTTATAATCATGAATGCCTGACAACATTTACAAGTATTAGCATTATTCGAATAAGATAACTAATGTAATCATGTTAACAATTTATAATCCGATTGGAACCTCCTTTGTGTGGTTTCCAGTTGAGTAATAAAAAAAGTTTATACTATACTTGTTTGAAATACCATTAGTGGATCCGCTAACCTTGACAATTATTTTATCCTTGTTTAATCCTTACATCAATATCACATCTCAAAACTCTCTTTTTCAAAGAGTTTATATTATATTATTATTCTTGTTATTGTTGTTGTTGTTGTTGTTGTTTATAATTTAAATAGTTAACCTCCCTGTGATTCGATCTCAGTCTTGCCGGGTTATTTATTACTTCGACACTCCTGCACTTGGGAGAAGATATCAATTTTTTGGTCATGTCATGTGACACAATGGAAACCTGCCCCAAGACACCAACACTATTGGATTGAGTAGAATGATGCCACGAAGCCAGTTAATCTTCGATGAGTCAGATTCAGTTCGTTCAAGAACTAAAGAATGCAAAATAAAATAAAGCCCCTAATATTAAAACCATGTTCTGCCATGAGAAGAAGAGAAGGAAGTAAAATATTGAATAACTAATTCAAGGCTTATTTATAGCCTTCCATGCAACCCCTTAATCCTAGAAACAGAAGGAAAAGGTAGCCAACCATGTTGTTTCCAAGTTGTAGTAAGATTCTTTTGTTTTCTTTGTTGTCCTCACCTCATGACCCAATTAAGGTTGTATTGGACTCTTCTTGCACATGGATAAGATGTACCAGGGTCTCCTCTTCATAGCCTAATTGGACCTTTTAAATCTGACTTGGTTGAAACGTTCAAAACCAATGCTTTCAATGCCTTTGTCTTAGACCGAGTCATTGGACCATTTGGAACATGTTATGGGTCCTTGCTGGTGTTTCTAGGCTGCTCCACATCAGTATCAATGTTTTTTTTTCAACCAACTCAAGTTCAAACCATTTGGACCTCTTAGAGGTTCCAACCAAGGAGCGCATAGATCCTAAAAATGCATAGTTTCTCCTCAAAAAATAACTTCTCTGGTGGGTGAACGCATTGGATATTTACCTAAGCCAGTAGGTCCTTGAGCGGATCCCATATTAGCCCCAAGACGTTGGTCTCTAACTAGAAAAGTAAAAGCTTGAGCTTGAGAAGCTTCTGGTCCAGTAGCCCCATGAAACTCACTAGGATAAGCGGTATTATTGAACCAGACAAAGCAACAAGCAATGAAACCAAAAATAGATAAAGCTCTTAAACTATAAGACAAATAAGCCTCCCCGGACCATAGAAGTGCACGATTAGCCCGCAAAGGGTTTGGTTAAGATATGCCAAATTCCACCAAGTATGCACATGGAACCTAACCATGCATCCCCCCCCCCCCATTATGTCTTCCAAATCATCCACACTAACAATCCATCCTTCTCCTCCAAAAGGAGATTTTAGTAAATAACCAAAAATAACACTTAGGCTAAGGGTCAAGTTGATAATTTTTCTTACATCTCCCCCCTCCCCTCGGAGCCCAGGTATCATATACGCCCCCAAAATAAAGAGCTTTGAATACTAGAAGAACAACACCTATACCTAGCATGATTAAGTGAATACCTAAAATGGTTGTCATTTTATTTCTATCTTTCCATACATAACCAAAAAATGGAAAAGATTCTTCAAGAGTCTTGGGTCCTAGAAGTGCATGATAAATACTGCCAAAGCCCAATTATACAGAGGAAATTAAGTGAAGTACATCGGATACAAAATATGGAAAGGTTTCTAGGATTTCCCCATCAGGACCCACTTCCCAACCTAGAATAGCTAGGTGGGGAAG